>JAAAKL020006459.1:0-17982 GCA_010016065.2 Carybdea cf. marsupialis auct. non (Linnaeus, 1758) | reverse complement strand
GGTGCTTTGTCCTATGGTTAGTGAAAGGCGTTTTTGAGTTTGGTTTTTTTTTTTATTTTTGTTTCTTGCTATTTGCGGGGGGGGTGGGTCAAAACCAGCCCCCCCCCTGCAATCATATTATCTTATTGTAACGCCATAAACACGATATGGACAAAGCAGTTATTTTTTCACACTAGAGATGATAACTGTTTAAAAGACTGTCCGGGTTTATTCTATGTTAATAGAAAGTACGCAAGTGTAAGTCCATGACTTGATTACAAGATGTATTAGATGCTTTCACATATGACCATTGTAAATGTAACGTACATGAAAAAAAAGACAAAGTACTTACTAACGTAAATGGTGGATTATTTACTAAGGTATTCCTTGTTTGATTCATGTAAGTTCATTGACTGATTTTTACACCATTCCTTTTTTAGAATAGCATAAGGGGATAAACCAGTTATCCCTTAATGGAAATAATTTGTTGCTGATCCTATTTGTATTTACTCAGTAGTTCATGTAAACTACTCAATCAGTAAGGTCAGCGCCCTTGTCAATAGGAGTAGCATCCAGCATGAAAAGTACCCGCTCTCATTCTTAATGTTAGCTGGTGCTTTCATACTTAAACCATCCCATACTTTGATGTCATCTGCGTATGGCCAACTATCTTGTCTTTTTATAGGGGTGGGTTGCTTACGTGGCGTAATTCATAAGGCCACCCTCCCTACAAATTTGCCAACTTGCACTGTTGCCTTAACTGTTGAAAACAATTGTATTAAAATGTGAAAGCTTTGAGGAACAACATTTAAGAAATGAGAAACAGGCTGAGGAACAAGGCGAATTTTCTTGCATAAAACATGTACGAAATTCGTATTTCAAGTGGATTATTTACGGCTTGGTCACTAAGCAAACACGTTTATTTTATTACAAATCTTGTATCTTGTCAATATATATAGATCTCGAATCAGTTATCCATTTCAGCGGCAGAAAAGCACTGGCTCCCTAGTACGTGTACATCACGTGATCGCTACAGACACCTTATCTATTTATCAACAACAGGTTACTCGTCTAATAAAGATCCATTTACCACCTGTTGCCTACGTGGTTCACCAACCGACGCCGGGTACCTATCTTTCGTGCATGTATTTGGAGTTAGTAATGTATAAACTTATATGTAGAACGTAAATGAATGGTTGATATAAAATGACTGTATGAAAGGCACCAACAGGTGAATGACGCAATCAACATACCCCCTTATTATTTGCTACCAAAAGAAACGGTGCCGTTTTAACATTCAAAATCTTATTAAATAACACAAGATCGGAGATGTGACGTCAGTACACAAGCCATTTCTTAAAATGTCTGTAGTGCATGATCTACATATCGTAAATACGCAGAAAATGCGAAATTCAGTAAAAATGATCGACTCGTAACGAAGAATCTCAAATAATAAGTATCTGAAATTCTCCTAGCCATACCATTTCTAAATTCTTTGCTCCTCCTGCTTAAAAAAAGATGTGTTAAATCTAATCGCATCCGTACTGTCAAACCCTTAAATATTTAATATCCATCCATAGCTCCCAATATAACCGTGACTGGTTAACTATTTAAGATAAAATTCCCATTAAATAAACCTCTAAATTATTTTAACGCATACAAAATTCCTTAAACATCTCCAAATTGAGATATTAAACTCTAACTTCTTGCGTGGGATGTAACTCGATCACTCTTCTGTAATGATACAATCTCACGAAGGACGGGTCAAGTTCTACATCCTGTTCTTTTTCACTGACTTTACAACACGAACATGCAAAGACACGCCTTAGTCGTGGAATTACTTTGAGGGACAGATAACCCCACGCCGTTAAAAATTTTAAAAAGGGTCTCAAATAACATTTCTACCGTGGTTTTTAACGTAAACAAAAAAAAAGCAGCACGAGACACCTACAGCTCACTTGTCCTTAAAAAGATGGCGTTAAAATCAAAACGCCTTTCGACTTTACAACACTGACTTTACAACACGAACATGCAAAGACACGCCTTAGGTCGTGGAATTACTTTGAGGGACAGAAACCCCACGCCATTAAAAATATTAAAAAGGGTCTCGAATAACATTTCTACTGCGGTTTTTAACGTAAACCAAAAAAAAAGCAGCACGAGAAACCTACAGTTCACTTGTCCTTGAAAAGATGGTGTTAAAATCAAAACATCTCTCGACGCGACAAGTTCAATAAGAAAATTATCCGAAGAGCACAAAACCCTTTATAAATAGCTTTGCTGAAAGGGAGGTAGACAAAAGGCCCTCCTAAATCATCAACACAGTAAGCAAAATGACAAAGAATCCAGGATATAAAGTTGCTGAGGTCGAGGACAAAACAATATTCGTAGTTAGAGTGCTAGAGCGAAACATCGCGCCAATGGATCACGCTAATCTAAAACATAGTACTCTGAAAGTAAATGGCGACACCTACTCGCCAAACGTTCCCACATAGCAATCAAATCGCAAATTCCTACGGTTACGTTAACTAGTTACCTTACGTTAGTTAGTTACCTATAAACTTATACCTATGTATACACTTGCATTCTTGTTGAGTATATTGTTTTACCAAGAACATAAACATTGAGGACAAAACCTTGTCTCCGTCAAATTTATTATCCATCCTCGAACCTATCAACTAAAGACTCCAAGTTCAATAACACATGACACTCCACTGTAGCAAACTTCATTTGCACTTAGCTTTTAAAAAGTCAATAACAAATGCCCCTGTGCCTGTACTGATCAGCTCGCAACATAGCTTATTTTCATTTAAAATAACCATGGCGTTCCATGGGCGTTCGCGAAAATCGAAAATTAGGTAAAAATGGGTGGTTTAGGGTTTAACGTTTTGATTATCCAGTAAGGGCAATTATTGGGAGTATAAGACCTCCAGAAACGGACAGTTCTTAAATTACCTGCGATACATTATGACCGCCCTAGGGCATTCTCTATGTTTGCAAGGGATGTAGGAAAGGAAATGGAGCGATTGTAGAAACTGAAGATTATAAGAACAGCATTTTTCGCTGCTGACGCTGAGTGTTTTCAAGGAGGGTGTGACTTCCCCTTCTTGGTAATTCCTATGGACGTTTACGTAATTGTGATGGTGACAATCAAAGAAGTGAGAAGTCTCTGGCAGTCATATTTTGCCTTTTGTAAATCGACTATTGATCTTCACTTGGACTAAATCATTGCAAGTTACAGTAGATTGGAATCAAATTGATCTCACCTTGAAACGGACGTAGAAGCAGCCAGGCTACTGGTGGTACGCTATGAATCGTGTATCACAGGCTGATTGACAGTGTGCTAGATGTACCATGCTACTGTGTGGTCTCTTATGTCACCGAAGTAGTAGCCAGTATAAATAAAAATACGTCAAAAAGGAAACTATGTTTTCTACGTTTCGTTTATAGTTGACTTCTTCAGGTCGGTTATAGACGAAGCGTTGTCGAAAACTTATTGCTTGTCGGTGTATTGATCACCTTATCAAAAGTAACCAGTATTAAAGCATCCCTCTCTCTCACGTTAGTCGAAATCTTCAAGATTGATGCAGTAAGAAAATGCCGTGTATAAATATATTGATGAGAAACAGCTTCACAAGTCGAGAACGAGGTCCGCGTATCAGCATCTTTATATTGTTGGTTGAATACGAACGCAAGTTAACGGCTCAGAGCTAAAGGATGACACAACCAAAGCAACACTGCTGCGGATAATCAGGGCAGTAGACTCTCCTCTCCAGTCCAAATACAACAGCCTGAAAAGTGCCCTCGTTCCATTTACATGTCACCTCCGATATTGGAATGACTCGTAAGTGATGCCTCTACAACAAAAAGATAACACGTATAACGTTAGAAAGGCACGTTAAGCTGGTGGCCTAAAGCCTCATACACGTACTTGAAGCCTCAGCTGACTTCAAGTACGTGTATGACAAACGAACTGATACCGACCATCCCTCTAAATGATCGCTTCTAAAACCATGCAAGCATCCCATAACCACTCAACCAATCAGATCAGTTCATAGGGCCTTTTTCATTTTAAAACTGATATGACGTCAAATAGCTGCAGCGCAAGAAGCAACGAAGTCCTGTCGATGATGTTTTAATTTCTGACATGTAACAATGATCTTATTTGATTAGTTCACTGCAAGCCACAGTAGTTTCGAATAAAAACTAAGATGTTCTGACATCCAGGCCACACTTAGCGGGCTACCAATTAAATATGACAAACGAGTCAACGTTAAAAACTATTAACGTACGCAAAATAAAAGCTAGGAAGTTTGAAAATCTTTCTAGTCATGAGCTTTCAATGTTGCTAACATTAACATTAATGAATAAATCAAACAAACGTAATGCACTAAACGGCATACCATACAGTAGCAAAATGTGAATAGCCGTATATGAGAAATAATCGTTGGCAAAAAATACTGGCGGACACTAGGTGGTGAGGGGGCGGTCGCCTTCAAGATAATTTTCGTCACAAATAGAAAAAAGTTTGTAGCCCAGAAAAATTGCCAGAAGACGCTAGTAAAGAGAAACCGATTTCCGGAAGACTTTAAAAATTGCTTAATCGACTTTTACAGCAAATTTAAGATTTATTCCTGATTTTATAAGACAATAGCCACGTCTTTGGTTATATTTAAACTGCAGTGCCGGTCTTGAAGATTGCGGGGCCCTGAGCCGAAATAATTTGCGTGGCTCTATGACGTCATGCACTTCAAGGCAGTTAAGGCATAATCGTCCAGTGGATGTTCCGGAGACACCGTATTCCCTCCAGTGAATGTAGTTTCAAGTTTTTACTTACTTCCACGAGATTGACATGGGCAGTTAGACACATACTATTTTCTTAGCTTAGAAGCGCGGAGCCCCCTTGGGGCGCGCGGCCTCGGCCATGGCCTTGTCCGCCCACCCCTAACAATACTGCTGACTGTCCTAGGAGAAGAACTACTGTGCCATTCATACAGTTCCTCATTCAATACACTTAATTGCCGACAAATCAATATCTAATAACCTAATGATTTGACATACCTGCTTTAAGATTTTGCCCTCTGATGCCAGATGACTGTGATCTGAAACCAGTCTTTGCGATTCGTCATTTATCCTCTCATCATAAAACGAGGTGAGAGGTGGTATCTGATAGAAGACAAGAAAACTCAATGATCAGTAGACACAGGTGATAGGGGAGGCTTACATACTGCCGATTTATCAGCATACTATATGGACTTCGCTCATCTTAACCAAAGAGATCATTAACAGCAGCAAGTTTAAGTAGTACTGATTCCAATAGTCGCGTGTTGACCACGTGAGTAATATATTCATCATACTAGCTGCAGATTTACTAACGAAACATTCGCACTATTTGATTTCTAACACAATTCAAAAGACCCTTCTTATGGTAATAACAAACCATTCCTCTCAATGGTGGCTTTGATTCATTTCATCGCGACTTTTCAAATTTTCCCGGGGGCAATAATAGCCCTCTTCCAGCAGCAACAAACAACCGTACTAAATGTGTCCCCATTGTCGGCAGTATTTCAAGACAAATGCAAGCCTGTCCACACATTAAGTGGTACCATAGCGTAAGATCTGTGGTAAAAGTAAGGTTAATAGCGTAAGATTAAGAGTAAGGTTAATTCATAAACATCCTCAGATCGACTTTACTGGAAGTCGCTTGTGTTTGACGAGTACTGTGCCTGTAAGTGGCGTCACAAATTATCAAGTGGATTGATATTCATCGTTTTTAGACCTCTATGTACACACGGTGAGAAATCGGATTATAGCAGTACGGTTGCTGCTGTCTAGTCACTATCATAGCCACTCTGAGCTAAAAGCTCAACAACTCATACATCGGGTGCCACTACATGGGTGAAAGATCCCTTGAAGGTCAAAGGTCGATCATGTTGACGCGCTTAAGCTCAGACGTTGGTGATACCACAATGGAGGAACAAGGGAGCCCAGTGGACGAGACTTGGCCCTCGTCTAGTGAAATCATGCAATCGCTAACCAAGGAGGGGCAAGTAGGCTTACTCTGGAAAGGGTAAATTAGGGCTTTTCTGGTATACACAGCCGGAACTAATGATAAGATTGTTAATTCCAATATGAAATAAAATTTGTCGGTAATTTAACAAAAAGACATGCAATGAACGGTCGATTAGGACACGACCACATTGAATCAAATGCTACCATCATATACAATATAGTCTCGTCTATCCAGGGATCAGTTAATAAGGGGTGTGACACAAGTGCTTTTATATCACCTTCCCTTTCACGTCGAGCGAGTGAGGTTAAAATATCTACTTTCATAAACTTAATAAAGCTAGTATTACGGAAACCGTTTTAACACGACATGTTACATCAGCAATACTACCTGAAGAAAATCAATTTACTCGATTAAAAAATTTAGTCAAAGAAGTGCATACTCGATCATGTTCCTGCCTGAAAAGTTCCGTTCCAGATCCAGATTCAACAACATCCTCAGGTACATTCGAAGACTTGCTCATAAAGTCAGCAATATGATTTCTCCTTCAGTAGAAATTAAGAAAAACTGAGAAGGTCAGTATATGTTTGAATGTCAGTTATTGTTAATTTCCTCATATGGAGTAAGTGCCTTTGTATTTGTTTAAGAGGATTAAACAGGGACAATTTGACATTTGTGGGCCCATCAGTGGGGGTATAAATCAACTATTGTTCTCTCATCCTGAAAAGTAAGGGGATCAAAATTGAAGAAAAAAATCTGGCTACAGAATAGATAGAAAAAGTAGTTAAAGAATACGAACAGTTGCATTCGCTTACTTCACTATTGTCTTATTTAAAAATTGCTAGTCTGGCAACAACTGACTTGGCACTGGCTGGTTGAGTTGCAACAGCGTTGGCCTCATCCATTTGCTTTACGCCTGTGTTGCAAACCAAGAAGTTATCTCCGTCTGTAACACAGGCTAACTAGCTACCAGACAATTTGAAAGAGTCCCATCCGGAACCTGCTAATCTAGCAAGGATAATCTAGTAATATCCGCTTTGGCATCACTCAATTCAGTAAACGCTCTGTTATTATCGTGAGTTAGTTCCATTCACTGCGTTAATGACATGTTCAGCCTTTTGATCGACGCGATACATCATCTCCGATACAACTAGTTTCCAGTACAATTAAATGTGTTTCCACCAGGGTGATTCAAATAAAATTCAGATTGCCCTGGTTTCCACTGCAGTCGATAGCCTTTGCTCTGACGGCTGCATGGGAGCGATCTTAGCATCTGTACTTTTTTGTAAAGGGTTTATAATAAGTGCACAATCTACGTAAGTGACTATCAAGTATAACTAACTGTAAACCATTTCCATAGAAAAGTCAAAAAGAAAAAATCTATTTATTTCACAGGAAGTCTTGTGCTAGTACGATAGTTATCCACGGACGAGAGATATATTACTAACTTAAAGAGGTTAGCCACCTCTGTAAATCTGTCGGTAAGCTAATAAGTAGGCCTGAGCTTTGGCCAATAGTAAGTCAATCAGTTGTTAACGTCGGGCAAGCCTCGTTCACGCCAGCATCGGTTCTCGAAACGGTTCTGCTATAACGGTTACGAAACCGATATAACTACAACCGTTTTCAGATCGGTTCACATAGTTCTCATTAAAATACACATACAAAATGGTGTGCGATAGCAGTATGGAGGATTTACTTGTATGTTTTAATTCAATTTTTCATCAGAAGGTCGTTTTTATTGCAAAGGCCAAGGTTTAGGAAGTTAAGAACGGGTTCTTTTCGTCGTTGAGCACTTAATAATTGCAGAAGGCGAAGACGTCGATTTGTTTTATTGTCATGGTTGCCCCATTTGTATGCAAGAATGGATCTGAGTGCCAATAGAATTGTCTGGACATTACCGAGGGATGATACATTGTGGACGTACACAACTGCTCACGTTTGGTCAAAGAAGGACTGGACGAAAATTTGCGTCGGTCAGTTACTTCGTCAGTTCGGCATCTGTCTCCTTCAGTAAACTAGTACCTCATCACACTGTGAAGCAGCTACTAGAGGTGATATTCGATTACTCAGGATACAACCTGTCACTATGAAAGGCAATGAATAAGTTAGTTGACTAAACAAGGAGTAAACACTTTAAGTAATCCCCAGATACATAACCATTCGACCCACAGTGGGAAATTTTCATTTGAAGACTTGTCTAGTAGAGTATCCACAAATACAAAGGATGTATTTAATCGACCACGTAATCTGGTAGTGCTAGCTAAAAGCTAAATGTGAAATTTAGTGCAAAATGATTTTGTTTCCTCAACCATGATTATCTTAAACACAAGCTAAACACCAAAATAAATAACTGAAAGGATCGAAAAATTCTTTTGATATACTAACCAAGTAATTGTAACATGACGAAATTTCTTGACTTCTCCGTTGCCATCACAATCTTCACATGTCAATTTCCCATCTCCTTCACACCATGGGCAACTAAAAATATGAGATAATGAGACTGCAATTAAATCAGCGTTAAAAACAGTGGCATCTCTAGGGCTTGGCCTACCACCTCCAAGGAGCCATGCTTCCATGCTAAAAAAGTGCATGTATATATCTGCCCATATTGATCTCGTCCAAGTAAGTGGAAAATTGAACACTATACCCAGTGGAGGGCAGACTGTGCTTCCAGACGCTCCACTGCTCTAACACACCTAAAACGACCCGCGATTCATGACATCATAAGGTCCCGCAAACTTTATTCGGCCCAGGGTTCCGCACCCTCCAAAACCATAACTGGCCATAAAAGTTACTAACGTCAACAAACAGTTGCCATCTGCCATTCACGAGTTGTAGAAATATCTGAGATAAATTTGGCGATGCAAAATTTATGATGCACTCTGACTAAGTTCCTGCCCGAGTTAAAAACATTTTACTGTATTTCGGTACTTTTCTAGAACCCTAATATTTGTGGAGTGCTGAGTCCATAAGATCGAACACCTGCTGCCAGCTAGAAATAAGTACTCAAACCCCTTCCTTAAAATATGATAGTAAATATACGTTATCTCCAATGCATGGGACCTCCATGGAGTAACTGTCAGAACAGGATGGAGAGGGAGAGCTGACACCAAAATGGTTAAGTACTTATACTTTGACTGAAAAACGTACCAGCAAGAGCTAAGAACGCAAACAACGTCATTATCACCGGAAGGACCTGAGCAACAACGCTTCCGACTTTGCAAACATATTGATGATTTTAACCAAAAATTCCTTAATAGATATTGGCCGCTCTCGAATTCTTAAGCGGTTTGATAAGTATTCACATTAAGGCGGTATACCTGAGGCTACGTGAAGCCTCTGCATCCTCGGACAACTTAATCCCCGTTATATACTTTATTTACTAGTTCACTTGATCTGGTTGAGCTTGGTCATTGACGACAGTTATTCTCGATAGCGAAAAATTGAGGTACCGTGAGGAATCGAATCTACAACCATCGTAGTTACAAATCTCGCCGCGCTGCTACTAAGTAACGGTACCACTATTTTCCTTGATGTTACTACACAGCTCCCGAAAAAATGGCACAGAAATGAGACTTGATCGTTTGGATACTTCTATGAACTCAAATGAAGAATGAGTTGAGTTGATTTCCTGGCATTGTGAGTTCATTGAATACACTGGACCACCAGAACTGCTATTTGGCATGAATCCCAATGAAAGTTAAAACCCGTACAAAAGGTAAATATAAAAACCTGGAGATGTCGGCCTATCGAAAAATACTAAGAATGTCAAGGAACACAGGAGCTAACAACGGGAATAGGTAAGACAGAATGAGTACATCAGAACAGCTACTTAAGACAACCAGGCAGTGAAAAATTTTTTATTTTCGCTATATTATCAGGGCAAACAAGCTTCAAAGAATGCTGGTAGAGGCCAAAACTGAGGGCAAACCACCCCGATGTAGACCGAGCAGAACCTGAGCTGTCAATATCCCGGAGTGGGCTCGAATTATATACTGTCCCGTCTGCTAAGGCTGCACAGAATAGGAGAAGCTGAAGATTCCTTATTTCCTCTAATCCTTGAAGATGAAAGACTTTGATGATAACTGTTACCATTTCAACTCAATAACCATTGGCTGTGCGTACTGGTTAAGATATCTGCATGCGATAGTCTTGCCTTAAAATGCCATAACCATTTCCACCATGGTAGATTTCCAAGGTAAACGGGTCACCAACCCCCTACTTCCTTAAATAATGGCTATCAAGTCAGCATTCATATATACCCTAACCAGAGACTTACTCTTCTTCACCTCCACCTTCACAGTTTTCACAAGGTACTTCTTGTTCGGTTCCATCATCTTGCTGCCTCATAACATTTCCACTCCCTTCGCAAATAGGACACTGCCTCTAAAATTGAGACATAAAACATGTTATTAAATAAACCAGAAACATGACTGCAAATCTTTTAAAGAGACAGTGACTGTGTCTAAATATGAATTTAATACCAACTTCTGGCTAGAGTATTCTAAATAAACTTGTGAAATATTGCTAGGAAATAAACGAGGGCTGGGTAGTAAATTTTCTTAAAAGTAGTCATAACTGTTTAATAACTTTAAAATGCGTCTTTCAAATACTTGGGGAAATATATTGTGACCGCTTGTTGTTAAAAATGAGAAACGTTTCTGTGGACACCACTTCAATCAAAACGAAGAAATGTTTGTGATGGCACTAAGGCTATGAGAGGAAGCATATTAATTTCGAAAGTTGCTATCATAGGTTAAAGACAGGAACGGAGCGAACGAGGGATGTGGAGGAATGATAAGGGATGTGGAGGAATGATAAGGCATGTGGAGGAATGATAAGGCATGTGGAGGAATGATAAGGGATGTGGAGGAATAAAAAAGGGATGTGGAGGAATGATAAGGGATGTGGAGGAATGATAAGGGATGTGGAGGAATGATAAGGGATGTGGAGGAATGATAAGGACGGTGATTTGAAGTTGTAATGAATTTGTAATTAAGGGCGTTTACTATTGCGTGGAGAAGACCTCAACATTCATAACGTAACAAGACAACGATGAAATGACGCTTACCTTTCCTGATGCCATGCAATCATCACAGTCAAATTCACCTTGCTTGTCACAATCTTTACACCCCTATAATCACAAAACTCAACACTCTCACTATTATGTAATCATGTTTTCGATTAGGTACTTATAGAATGACAAAGTTTGTGTTAAACTAAAAAGATAGTGTATTCCGATCAAATCAAGTTCTTACATGTTACTTCTTCATCTTACCTGTACAGCATCAGTCTGTGAAAAAACTAGAAGTGTATCAGCCACTTAAAAACGCATATCAAAAAAGAAGCTGCATGTTATCAAACAAAGATATATGTGCTTTATCGACAAAAAGAAATTTGTTTATTTGAAACAAAGAGTTTTATACTCTCGATTCCCATTAATTTTCGTGGAAGTATTCTACCTTCAGTCAAAACGATTGTTGTGACAAGTGTCTGGCGAAACGTTTAGCAAAACGAACCCATTACACAACGTAAATACGTAATTGCAATAACATCCTGTATCCTAACGTGAAACGTGATGGAATACGGCAGTACAGTTCAAAACAAGAGTCCGAATGCAAAGGCTAGGGAATGTATCTAGATAGTTAAGGTTTGATTCTCCTGTAACAACCAGGTTTTTTTTATTGCAATATTATTCGGATTATAGTTCTCTTAGGAATTACCCTGGCTGAAGTTAGGTTTATTTGCTTCATTCAATAATACCTGTAGTACTATCATTCAATCCTTGTAGAGCAATATGATCGTATAAATCACCATGCGGCGCACGAAACTGAAAGTTGAAGTCCACATACCTTATTTATACATTTGATTCGGAGGATAAAACATTGAAAAATTACATCTATCTAACAACCTTGTGTTACATCACTTACACATTATCATCAATTTACATACTAGAATGTTTTTCACTCTCTTGGAAAAGGTACCCTGAGAAATTGCCATAATACTCCAGAAAAATAGTACTCGCAGTTGATTTCCAAGTACCAAATAGATATCCCTTGAAGAGTTTGGGCGGGGCTGCAGGGAACATGTTATTGCTGTGTGGTGGCATTCGGTTCTTCATCTAAATCAGTCTAACTAACTCTTATAGAATTTAGCACGGTTTCCTGTATCATCACAAACCTTCACTTTAGCAGAGTGGGGAAGTTCCATTTCATGAACTTTATTGATGAATTCCTTAGGAGGCTGGATGTCAATCTCCCACAACTTGGGCTTTTTTCCATGTTCTTTGCTGTCAATGAACTGACCTGAGGATATAAATGTATGGTAAAAACGCTACAAAGAAATTCAAAAAATACGATAACATGAAAAGGGAGAATCCATCCACTGCTATTCTCTACTGAGAATTGTGTAAAACAATCTAATACTGGTTGCACATAGGTATACAACTGTTCACTTATCTATTAGTAATTTTGGTAATTTATGAGTAACGTTTGAAACCATCAGACTGCTCAGTGTGAGGAGCTTTATTTTGTCAACGTTATCTATTCTCAGTCATTCCTCAGACATTGATTCGGCTCTCCTACGTTTACTTATATGAAATTCAACCATTTACAATTCAAACCCTTTTCTGTCATGCTCAATGGGGCAGGAATCCATCAATTTACTGTTCGAATCCCTACTAACAGTTACTTTTGTTGTGTTTCTCGCCTCTGGGATTACTTTCTATCTTCCTGTTTCTAGCTTACTACAGCCTACAACTCTTCAAGAGCAATGAACAACAATACCTGACCTCTAAATAAATATCCGTATATTCTCTACAGCACTGTGCCCAGTGACAGCCTTCCAGCTTTGCAAAACGCGACTTTTTAAAAAAACAACAACCAAACTCTCGGTAATTCTGAACATTTTGGCTGAAAAGAAATCAAGATTTTCTTACAAATTTTATTACAAACTGTCGAATTAATGTGGATCAGCGGCGCAAACTAGCCTGACTCGCTCTAAGTATCATTTTTTCAAGAAAAGAAAAAAGTTTGTAACCGATAAGAAGTCCCGAAAATCGCTAGTAAAAACAAACAAATGTCCGTGATAGTATCCTATTGCTTACACGACAATAACAGTTATTTCAGAATTCTATCATAATTGTATAACACAATGATCATGACCCCGTTCAATAATCTGCCAAGTAATCGCTTCTAACCTGAACATAAACTCTCTCTTCATAACTGCATCGACTACACCAGTATTTTCCAACATATGGTAATTTCCAAGGTTGCGTTTTGCTTTCAAAATAAAAGCTCGTAGCCCACAGGGGATCTGACAAGGCTAGTACAGTTTCAATAAATGTGACCAGTGGCGACTTTAGGGGGGCGACAGGGCCATGGCGCCGCATCTGTAGGAGGCCCGCGCCTCAATGCTAAGAAAAAAATTATCTAACTGCCCATATTAATCTGATGGAAGTAAGTGAAAACTCGAAACTCTATCCACTGGAAGAAATAAAATGCTCCGGAACTTCTGCTGTATGATCATGTAGACCTGAACGCCCTTGCAATGTATGATGTCATAGGGCCCCGCACCCTTCAAAACCGCCACTGATTGTGACTCTGAGAGTATGTTTTACCTGCATTTTTCAGAACTGAAATGCAGAGCTATAACAATTTTAAAATTTCATCGGACGAAAGTAAGTTTATCTTAATAGCCTTAACCCAATAAAAGAAAACTGTGGATGCCCATTACACTGATTATTGACAAAATTGGGGTAAGCCGAAGGAGGTGTTGGAGCAATGATGTCTTATTATGGGTGTGACTGGAAAATGCTCTGCATTTGTAGGCCTAAATGAACAGCCTCAGCTTCATGACTTGGTGCTAGGGTCATTCAAATGAAAATGAAACATGGACCCATTATTACAGCAACCAAGGCAAATAGCTGTAGCTGGAGTTTCAAGCCAATGGCCTTTCAGAATAAGCTTGATGCATACCATTTGCAACTTGTTCTTCTTCTCGATCACAACAAATAACATGATGTCCCCGAAGTAAAGCTTCGCCACCACTTCAATCTTAAGAACTGACTGCGGACTTGTCCATCGCAGTGCCAGGAAAAGAAACCCACATTTCCTGTCATTCTTTGGTGCAACTAGGATTCTAGCAATGGTTATATTTTCTGTAATTGGCAACCATCTACTTTGCACTGTATTTATGCCATAAAAGGTGTTTTTCATATGCTTACCTTCACTGAAGAATCTACTCTTATGATTGGTATATATTGGAATGTACCATGGAAATTAGATTTGAATTCACCCTTTTGCATCTCTTACAGATATGACACTGCCAACTATCGTTTCAAATACCCTCAAGCTGACTATCAACTTCCTGAGAGAAATGGTGAGTCCAGTAGGCTTTTTGAAATGCTTACTAGGATAATATCTTTTTCCCATGTAAATTTATCAATTAAAAAAAATTTACAAGTTTTTGAACAACAACAATAGCTTCTGAGAGAAATGGTGAGTCCAGTACGCTTTTTGAAATCCTTACTAGGATAATATCTTTTTCCCATGTAAATTTATCAATTAAAAAAAATTTACACGTTTTTGAACAACAACAATAGCTTGAATCAAAAATCCCCATCAGGAAGCTACTTAACAGAAATATTTTTGAAGTAATGGGTTAAATAATATAGTACAATAATGAAATCACCCACCATAATAAGGTTCCTTCCTTTTCTCCTTTTTCCTTTCCTCTGTGAAAGTCTCTACCACGTACTGGGGCAGGGGAAAGGAAAAAAAAAATGAAATGACTCTTTATTTCTTAATGCATAAAACTAAGATGCTATTACCTATGATAGATATAGGGCAGGCAGTCAACTTTTATACGTCTCTTTATTCAATTAAGCAAACACTGCACATAAAAAATAGCTATAAAAGTAGTCAAGGTATGTCAAATAAACTTTGTCTCATCACTTCAAAATAAAATGTGAGACAAACCCATTTTTGTCTGTACTTGTTGCAAACTCTTGGAGCTGCTCCATTCCTAGAACTAGAAAATTATCAAAGCTTAACTGGGGCCCCTGTTCCCCTTTAACAACCATTCAGGCACTGGAACTGACTTGGTCATCTACCTACTCTCAGCGTAGACACAAAACTGAAAGAGCAAACTCCCTTTGCCCTCCAATACAGAGCCACATAGGTTAATGTTTCAGGTCAAACTATTTTGCTGCAAGGTTGTTTCTATTCCATCAGACAGCTTCTTACACTGGGGTAAAGTTTCTTGTATGAAACAAGATCTTGACCAGACAAAGGGAGCATACATCCTTTACAAGCCCTTAAAGTGCTTAGGTGATTTCGGATAGATTATATTTTGAACATTCATATAGTAGTACTTGATTGGTGAAATCAGGTGGTTGGATGCTTAACAGACTGTCTAAATTACTAACTTGTAAACAAATTACCCCTTTCACTTGATCAACTGTACAGAAACCATAGACTGCATGATAAATACTTACATGGTATGCACTAGTTGATTTAATCTCGATGATTTCCATTTCTTCTACAGGTTTCTTACCATAACAACAATTTTGAGAAACAAACTCAACCATGGCTTCACGGGCCTGGCCCTCTGAGATTTGGTCTGGCCTAAATGAGGTGGTACAAGAAGAAGATGAATTAAGATACTGGTAGGTATACACCCTTTTGCTTTGAGGAGCTGGATTGGGAATTGCAGATGGCGAATGCAAGTTGAGAATAGCCAAATAAACAAATATCATCAAAAAAAGGTTCAGTAAAATGGAAATGTATCTGCATGACGATATGTTATTATGAACAAACAGTTTCCTATTACCAAGGCAATATTTTATTCAAGGTTTCGTCCACAATTGAAGTAATTTCTAAAATTGCTTAGAAGTTCGAAAATAAATGAAATCTTGTTTTTTATGTTGTTTTGCTGCTTTTGAAGCATAACTTTTTACAAAAGGAACTATTTAGAGGATATTTGTTCTAAGAAAAACTTACTTGTTTAAAATATAAGGGCCTACAACATGCTAGCTTGATAACTTCAAAATGCCCATCTTACCCCAATAGGGTGACCATCTTACCCTGATATTGTGGTAAGATGGTCACTTCCAACAACAATGTTCAAATGAACTTTTCTATAAGAATACATACTCTGAGGAAGATAATTTCTTGTGAAATTTTGGTAGAGATATGAAATATAGTGTTCATCCAACTTTTTACCATAAATATTCAGTGCCTGGAGAACACTAACAAAAAATGTAAAAAAGGTGCCCATCTTACCCCACCCTACCCTACAAGTCAGGAATATTGGGGCATTATTGCTAAAACTCCACAGTTTTCAAAATAGAGCCTTGTTTGGGGAGAATTTCTGGATTCCCTGGAGTAAAATCAAATACCAAGAGGGCATCATGAAATTCAAGAGCAGTTGGCACCCTGATAGTTAAAATTGAGGGCTGTGTTCTGATCTGTTATTACTACATATATATGAACAGAAATCACTGCCTGATCCCTTCTTATATACAAAAGGCACAAGCACACCCTTTTGCATTAAATGTGTTATGCAATTTCAAGATGCATATGAATGATCTCTCATTATTGTTAAAGTTAGTTGTCACACATTACATTACAGTAAGGGCACAAAGGAATAAACACCAAGTCTTAACCAATTATGCTGTGTGGGGCAATCAAACTTCTGTACAGCAAACTCTGTTGTTTGCTCAGTACAATCAACAGGGCTAAGAATGAGCTAGTCTTACACAGAATTCCTCAGTCAACACACTTGATTCCCTCAAACTACTCTACCTGATTCCTCTTCCCTCTTTTTTCAATCATTCTACTGAACAAACTATCACTTGATAACCTTACAAGTATAAAACAGAACAGTTAGTTCTTGGTTAATAATATCAAAGAATAACACCAAGCAAACATCATTTACATTTACATGAAATTATCATATTAAATCATATCAAATATGCTATCATTGCAACTTACTCCAAGAAAACCTCTTCTGCTTTATCAAAATACTCTTCTGGTGGTATAGGGGGAAGTTCTGTGAGAAGAAATTTTATGCAGGGGAAATAAACAAGAAATAAATCAATCAATGTGTCTTAGTCAACAAATAACAACTCAACCAATCACAAAGGAAGAGATAATAAAACCTTGTAGTTAGTTACTTGACATGATTTTCCTTCAAAAGTGAAAACAACATGCTGTTTTTGATTGTTGACCACATCATTTATGAACTCTTTGTTGATGCTTTGATTACACTAAAACTATACTTGTATATTTCATCGCAATCTGCAGAAGAAGAATTGCATTTTCAAAGCCCAAGTTAATGCTGAATGAACTGAGAAACTCACTACAGCAGATGAGGTTGAGGCCTTTAGCCATTCCCCTCCATAGCAGACATTTTCCCAGAAGGCAAATTAAGACACAACCTTAATAATTTAACACTGCATCTTTCCAAATACTATCTTATCTTGGCATCCATTTTTTTCAGTAAAAAAAGACTTTTGTGCAAAATAATTTGTCTTTAATGTAAAAATCAACAATTTTAGCGACTTCATGTAAATCACCATGTGCATTATAATATGAAAGAGACAAAGGAATTCTTAACGTATCACCTTTGATTGATTGAGGAACATATACTGTTGCAGTTAGGTATTTTACAGATTTTGGATCAATAGTTCCAATATCCCAACTTGATTCTAAAATTACAACATTTTCAACATTAGTAGTTGATGATGTTGTAGAAGCAAGTTCTGTTTGAGTATTTGTTGCAGTAATATCCACACCAGAAATTGGTGCAGTACCATCATTTGCAATTTCAATTGTCACATTGTTTGTTTTTAAAGATGTTAGAAATGGTTCTAATGCTTTAACATTAATCACACTATCACCTGTGACTTTGAAATTAAAATCATCAAAAGCAGTTCGTACACCAGATTCTCTTAATCTAGAATAATCTACCTTTATTGTTCCTGGATATTG
>JAAAKL020006458.1:0-17983 GCA_010016065.2 Carybdea cf. marsupialis auct. non (Linnaeus, 1758) | reverse complement strand
AAATGTAGAAAAAGGGTTAAGGAAGAACTGGTTTTAATTGGTTGTTTGTTAAAGGACTCTGTACTCTAGCAGTAACTTCCGCGCTGTAGTAATTATTTGGGTTGTGGGATTTTAGTTGGTGGACACACCTATGACAGTAGTGAGAATATCCAATATGTAGTTTTCTTATCATATCGCAGGCGCATCGAGAGAGGGGCGTGATAATCACTTGGTACCTTTTTTTCGGAGAAAAGGTGGTAAACATTGAATATATATATAAGAATAATAGTTGTCAAAAGCATATTCAAACTGATATCGTTTCAAGGCAGACCATTTTAAACGGACAACCGTAACATACGGGTTTTTTGGCATTTTTACTTCTGGGATATTCTTTTTTTCCATTTTCGACTACTCCCCCTAAGACAACCCAAGGTACGCGTCTGGTACCTATTCTTGTTAATTTCATCGCTTCATTAAGGCACTTACAATAAGTTGCAGATAGAACCGTATGCACTTGAATGCACCAGTTGAAGTCACTATGCTGTCAGGTGGTGCGATCACATAGGATGACTCGTTGAAGCTCAAAAGTCCCTATGCAGATATTGTCAACAGCTCTTGGGAATGTTATGTCAACATCTGTTTGAAAAGGCTTGAATTAAAATGACGTTAAATCAGTTAACCGTCTCTTTCATTGCTTTTTTCTCCCTTTTTGGTGGATAATATTAAGAGACATGATTTATAGACCGTGAGTTAAGGCTTGGGTTGAAAGAGAAGATAATTTTGGTTTTGTCATCCTTTAAAATAAGTGAACTAAACATCTACATAAGAACTACCGTTGGCGCGACTTTGATCATTTGAACATTGTTATTGCTTTGATGAAGCTACAAGCAGACTATGGACAGACGGTTGGGTAGAGAAGTTTATGTCACACCGCATAACAATATAAGAAAATTTACCAAAAAGGAAAATTTTATTCAGATTAAAGCTATGTTTTTGAATACTCTTTCAGTGTGGCAATGTCCTTTTTGTAAATTTTGACTCACTACCTACTGTTCATGTGCTATTTTAATGCAGTTTTTTTGTGCCGTGTTATGCGAAATGAGTTTAAGCAGTGTTATCTGAAGAGAAACGAACCTACATTAGCGAACGTAAGTCATTGAGCGATGGACTTTTGCACCATAGAAACGGTCTGTGATAGGTGTACGTTTTATACAGTGACACTCCCGATATTTGGCAACTGATTGGCTAGAGACTTGACTCTTCCTTGGAAATATAAGGGATGCAGACCGTAAGTACTTCACCCCTTAGACCCTTGACACTGTCTCCTCGCGTGTGCAAATATGTTGCAAGGTTTTTTTTGAATTGTATAACATCTTGAGCCCTGTCTTAGCCTAGTGTCCCGTGTTTTTTATAGCGTTGAACATGTTAAACGAGTTACCTTCAATGGAGGATGTGGAAGCAATGATCCAGTCAGTAACAAAAGATGCTCCCAGTGGACAACACAGTAAACACAGAAAGACAGAGGAGAATGTGGTGAAGGAGGAGTCAGAAGAGAAATCTCCTAAGGAAGGTGAGCCATCAGAAGTTAGACTGTATGAATTCTTAAACATGTCATTTGTTTCGTCACGTATCAGTCTAGGCCCACTTCATAACTTATTATAGCCAAAGAAAATTCCCTACATGAAGTACGAGCCAGACTCGAGAGCCTATGTCGGTGAGCTCAAAGATGTTTACTTGCAGAAGAGTGCCAACATGATTCTGTTGTTTTGAGCCCTTCATAATGTATGATATATCCAATTGTTTTGTAGGAGCATATGATTGAACGATCGCGAATTTTTTTGTTATATGTATGCGCCACAGGTATCATTGCCCGAAATTTGTGCGCACGATAAAGTATCGGATGTCCTTAGTTTATTTCTAGTCGGAAAGGGAGGAACTTCAATAGACGTTTACCGTTCCTTTATCCCTCTTTGATTCAAGAAGTGCAAACTTGATTCAAGAGCATTAAGCTACAGAAATAATAAATCGTGTTCTCGTGGAAAGTTTTATTTCCCTCCAGTCAATCTTTCTCAGAGTAACTAGGAAACTGGCAGCAAAAAAGCAAAAAGAGTTTACTTATTTGGGAAAAGGTATGATGGGCCGTTAAATACGCAATGCCTGAACTTCAGGTGGAAAAAAAGAGGATGGGGATAGGAATCCAGTCTACTTCGTCAACTTGCTGACTCGGTCGCTGATCCTGAGTATCAAATAGATAAATGCCTTATCTGGAAACTTATAAATAGAAATGACTTATCGTACTTTTTGGTTCAAACTTTCAGATTTGCATTTTTCGTCATTATCTTTCAAAATTTGACTTAACCCTAAAAGCGGCGCGCTTAAGTAGGCATAGTGCCCAAAACAAGGATTTTTGGGTAAGGAAAAGGAAATGCGCTTGGTTCTAGTATTAACGCCCTAAATATCATTTGTTGCTGCGAATACGGACGTTTAGGAATTCCTGCTGTCGTTGTGTGTAGAACGCAGCCCGATTTTTGTATGATATGCTAATTTTTCCTTCACAGTAGCTACAAAGGACAACAATGCTGACCATGATCGGAAATCCGTAGTGTCACCTACTAATCGATCATCAGCCCCACCAACTCCGCTGTCATGTATATCGGGTATATCACCTGAGCCATCGCCGTTTCAAGAGGATATTGATTTGGATAATTTAAGCCCGTCTTGGCCACAGACACCAACGTCGCCAGTAAGTAAAGTTTCAGCTTTTTCTTTTCCATGAGTTTTATCGAAGTTGCTGCCACAAGTGAAAAGCTTTATGTTGTCATACCCGTGCTTAGCAGTGCAAGCTGATATATCGGTATGCTTTGGGAGCGCACAATTGCTGGAAGCCGTTTCTTTTTTTGTAAACATAATGCTTGTCTTTGTGTCGAGAGTAGCAGATTGATATTCATTTTGTGTTACGTTGTGTAGGATTCTAGGTTCGGAAACCCATATTATGGCTTTTCAAGTAGCCATTGGTTATTGTACGCCAATGGGCCTCTCCGTATCCAATCAACGAGTACTCAAAACCTGGCGCGAATGAGGTAGCACATCATAACATACGTGCATCTTACAGACCTTCTTGCCGAAAGCCTGTTAACATTTCTGCCAGTTCAAAACGAGAGAACTTGAGGATACAAGAGTGGACATGCTTTCAAAGTTTATTGGTTGATCGGCGCAATTTGACAATTTCCGTGAATAAATTGGTGATATTCTATATTATGATCTCGTAAATGGGCAGTAGTACCACGGAATCAGTATTATGCCGCCCGATTCTCGACTTCAGTTATCAGAGATACCCGAGGCAACAAGTTAAATTTGGAAAATGAATTGTTACGAGGTTATTACTTCTCTTTTTAAATACTAATATAATGACTACACTACCTATTTACGTTTACTTAAATAACGACCAGGGAGGATGTATGAAAGTGGAGGCTGTCGATCAAACTGATTGTTCTTACGCGTGGCGAGGTTCCGGCAAAAAATGCCTGTTCAATTTTATGGAAGCATTCGGTGATTGCTCCAGCTGCACCGTTTTTCAGCGCAGTAGTCAGCGTGTTTAAATAATTAACAGGGCGAAAGCATTATAGTATGCAACAGCTAATTAAGTTGAGGCCGTCAATCTGCACCGGAAACTCAGCGGGATAATATTTGCTTATCTGACCTCGGCACCAATGTGTTTCAAAATAAACACTGCTGATTAATGTATAGTTAATCGCAAAATAGTGAAGTGAGCCGATTAAACGGATTCCTTCAATTTGGCGAAAGATTCATCCGGAAAGAGTAAAATTTCTTCAAGTAAGTCCTCCGCTTGTGACAAATTTCATAGGATGATTTGGGGGTGAAATGGCTTTCATATTTAACGGAATACTTTAAAGATCGAAAATCGTTCTATCTATGCCGCCTATAGGGGTATTTTTGATGTCTTTCGTACCCGCTAGGTAATCTACATTATTTTAGTCACCGATTTTCTACTTCTTGGATGTACAATATAATAATTTATTAAGCAGATCTTCGGCGCGGTTTCAAAAACATGTGTCACACAGTATTACCAATTAATATTTTGAACATTCGCCTTTGCAGACGTCCAAAAGAGTTCTGCAGTCGCAGTCACCATCAAAATTTGACCAGGTAAAGTCCGTATACCCGAAACTTTTCTTTTATCTTTACTTTGCAAACGAGGACTTATATTACTTCGATTATTATAAGGCCACCTCGGAAGGGCAAGGTTGTTTCAGTTAACGGTAGGCGTAGATTGACCCGCGGTCTCCCAAGGTATGCTAGGTGTCGCAATGCACGGCATGAGGAGACGTATTCAAGTTGAATTCTAAATGAGCTTGAAACGTACATTTAAGTAGTCTTCGAAAGCTGATTCTAGAACAAAAACCAAATTCCGGTGTCAGCAATCATATGGACTCCTGTACTAATTTCAATGCAAGGAGAAAGAACACTTAAGTACGGACTGAAGATCACACATTGTAGAAAAGAAGTCGCTTGGTACCATAAAATGATTGAAATTTCTCATGGAATAGCACCAATCATTAAAGTACTAGGTGACGTTTTATCTGACAAGACGTAAGTACCTTCCAAATCGATGACCATTTTTTATTACATTGGAATCGATAAACGATAGTCGTTTTTCGTTATTTATTGCCATTGCATCTCAGCATCGAATATGATGCATAATAGATGCCTTGATGAATTTTGCGGCCTTCGTCAAGGAACATGTGATAACCATTTTTACTTTTCAGTTATCTTTTCAAATTGAAAATTAAGAGAGGCGCAAACCAAGCGTTGGTCTTGTTTTACCAGAAATATAAGGAGGCTGGTAACACGCTGGCTCTTTTGGTTTGCCAATGGGGATATCAATGTTTGAAATGCTAAGCTTTTACAGACCTCGAGTTTTACTGTTTTCGCTTATTTGTATGAATGCATTTTAAGTGATGTTATTTCCTTCCCCGCTATCACATACTTGATGATGTTTACCTTGTACTGTGTCATCATGAGATGTAACGGCTTTGAAGTTTCTACATTGATCGTCGAGAAAGTGCAGACAAAACTCTATATTTGATCAGAACAAGTAAAAAATCGCTATATGTTCTTATAAATGGGTCTACAGGTCTGTTTCGGTTTACATATCACAAATTTCTGATGGCAATAATGAAACACGAAAAATAAATGGATTTTTTTATCTTTTCCATACTTGTATCGTTTTTATTTCAGCTCAATAAGTTCACTTTTTTCGAAATCGAGAAGTGACATTTAAGGTCCACATCCTCACATCCCCAATCAAATACCTCTACTGGGAGGCCCCGAGGTTAGAAAAAGGAAAAGAGGTTAAAAGATCTATGACACAGGTAGAACATATAGCATTAACTCGATACTTTTGGTACTGACATTGAGAATGCCAGGTGCAATTTATCGAGAAGAACATATGTGGAAGTGAACATCTTTCAAAGTGCCGTATAACCATATATATACTTTAAAAGACCTATATGCGTTAGTTTAGCTGAATACAGTGTTAACCCAACAGCCTCGATTATTCTTCCTATGTGATTAATTAAGGGCTGCATACAGGATACCTTGTAATTTTTGTCACCGTGAAGATTTCCATTGATTTTTAGTATACCGACTTGGGTTGCCGTGACTGTTTTGAAGAAGACAAGTGCACTGAGCAAGTCTGGCACCTGCCTTCATCTTTTGCAACCTCCTTTGATGTGGTGACATTTGCAGGTCATAACTGCATCTACACTTTTAACATGAAGATTTTAAATTTGTTTCAGTAGTTCTTTGATTAACAGGCCTTGCTTTATCATTGTGGTGGCTATTTTATATTATGTTGATGTCCTTCCCTCTGCAGTTGTCAAAGCTCTACGAAATGTCAGATGATGAAGAGCGAAGAAATTTTCTTGATAAGTACTTGGCGTTCATGAGTATAAATGGTAAGGAATCACCAGCTGTATGTTGGCAAAGATATATCTTCTACTTTGTATGCGAAATTTGTAACATAGGGCGTACTTTGCAGTTTTTGTGGCGTAAGTGTGGAAGTGTGGGTGATAAAGCTGATATTACCATATCTTTTTGAAACTCCCGCTTCAACTAGCGGGGAAGGAGTGTCGGTGACATAGATAGACGACACGGACCTTCTAGCATTAACATGTGCTATTTTTTAGAAAAGAAAGAAAGAAACTGTTACCTGGACCAGCTGTGAAGTCTTGTCTTTAGTGTATCATCAATTTCACATTAGATGTGAAGTTTTGCTACGATTTTTTTATATTTAAATATTGCGTACTATTCAATTTTTTTATTCTCAAGAGTTGTTTTCTAGCTTGATTCCAGGCGTACGATTCACATATTGCCTCAGTCCAGGTATAGATGAGAAGGCACTCGGTAGAGTACATACCTCCACATTCCACGTATGTCCTAATTTTATTGTCATAAACATTGAATAATGAACAGGCACGTGATGCCCCAAGAGGTTCCGCGGTCGCAAAGAAAGAGATTTGCATCTAGAAAAGCAAGTGAAATCGGTGCTGATGACTTCCAGAATTAAAGTTGAGTATTCCTTTGGTTGTGGTGTACCTCTCCGTCAAAGGCCATGAAAATCCATCGGTGACTGCTTGAATTATCTCTCTCTAAATGAAACACGGAGCCGCCATGGTCTAATGGTTAAGGAATCGGACTCACATGCCAGAGGTTGTGGGTTCGCATCCCGCCCAGCCTAATATAAAGACTATCGGTTGGGGAAGGCAACGGGAGACCACCCCTGTAAATGTGCTCTCTTCCCAGGACATTGCTCACTCTGACTTTGCAATAGGCTACGCTCGAAAATCGAGTATGCCACCAAAAAAATTAAAACAGACTAACATACAAAAAACGGCGGTGAAATCAGTGCTGATCGCTACCAAGTTTTCATCATGTCTTTCTTGGATCATGGTTTGCCACTTGAACAAATATCTTAAAGAGCTATTCACGGCGTTTTGATTTATGCTTTCACAAACAAACAGATAAATTGGGTATAGGCCAAGGTAAGACGGAGGTTAAGGCCAAGGGATAAAAAACACGACAGATAACCGAGCATGAAAACAAGGAGATTTAACAATTGGACCATTCTGTAATATATAATGAGAGATCTTGCACAAAAGATACGTCGCAAATCGTTCGCGTAGAAAGATGAGGAAAACTGTTTGTTTGAAGTGTACAGATTTTTCCATAGGTCAAGATCACAACCCTCTGTTATTGCAAGTGGCTTTGTTTGTAATCACCACTCCGCCAGAAACCAGTTTAGTAGCACTAAATGTTAGGCACATGTTAGGGTAGTCAAGTGGGTGTTTTTTGAAAGTTTAATTTTTGCCTTTTCACTGCATATGTAGAGCTGTTAGACGCAAGTGCAAGCGTATTCAAGCATCGTGAAAATCAATGAGAACCATTAATTTGTTATTAAACCTTGCCGGGAGCTTTATGGGGTTTTTCTGCCTGATCTAATTGTGTATTTTTTTGCTTGGGAGTGAAATGGTCATAGTCCAAATTGTCCAGCTCTGCAGTTAACCCGCATATTTTACTTTAGCCGACTTTTGAAGAATAAGCTTTCAAGGAAGTGATGAGGATCTGAGTTTGGTGTTACGATTCCGAGGCGTTTACTGTACAAAATGGTGGCATCAGAAGAAGTGTTATCGGATAACTTTTGATCCGGGTGTAAAGCTTGTCCAGAGTAAGGAAAAGAGGGACCCATGATACATAATTTTTAGTTGTAGAGTCTATGATTCTTGATAGATGATCTTATCCACCACTTCATTTTTCGTTCTCGCCCGCAATACTAGCCAATTTTTCGTTTTCATGAATAGTAGCCAAATGGCGTTTTCATGAGGGTATTAGAAGTGTCGGAGGCGACCATGATTCTAAACATAGTTGTGTGTGGCGCGAGTAAAATTCGCTTAATAGAATTTTATTTACTTTGTGATACGAAGTGTTTTATTCCATATGGCTATATATTTGCCATGCCTCCTATATACTTTTTAATTTTAATTTTGAAGTCAATGAGCATCTCTTTGTACTATTTCATTTAGGTACCCCAGTCACAAAAGTACCAGTTGTTGCTAAGAAACCGTTAGATCTTTACAAACTATGTCGAGCTGTGATTGAGAGAGGAGGGTTACAAGAGGTTAGTATCTGTGCAAAATACACATTAACTTATTTTGTTGAGATATCAGTGATGGTTCCCTTGTATCGATCTACGTGCGTCACACTCATATGTGATGAAGGTGCTAGGATTACTTTAATGTAGACTGAAAACTATATTATCAACTTAGTACGGGTTCACTCACCTTGTTTCGTTTATCACTGCGGCAGTTTTACTCATCCCCGGCTTTTTATGTAAACATATATCTACACTTAAGGGCTATCCTCCAACGTTGCCTCTAGAAATATAATGCTTAATAGTTTTTTTAACAGAGAAGTTAATGAAGTTATTTTATAACTGGTTTCTCAGCCTGATTCGAGTAAATTTGTAAAGAAATACACTCTTAAGATTCTCGTAAAGTCCACCTTTATTGAAATACTAAGAGTCAGTTCACGTGATAGTTCTACGGTGTTAAGTAATTCTTGTAGGTTTGGGATCGTAAGTTGCTTATTAAATCTATTGGGGGCATATCAACTATTAGGGGCGCTCTCAGTTGATCGAGCAACCCGACGACACGTTCAGGTTCTTGTGTCATGACCCCCGCCTCGCAGGACACGGTGTCATCCTCTATTATGTTGAATATATCGTCATGTCATAGTTACCGTTAACTGTATCATGCGACTTGAATGGCTAGAATACTGTTGATTTCTTCCCCTCTGATCTGATTTACGAAACTTCGCGACGCCTGAATTTTTCCAAAGTCAACCCGTTTTTGCGAAGTACTATCCAACTTCTTAACTAGCTTTTGAAAGGATCGAATACTAAAAAGACCGTTAGGTTGTGTAGGCGATACACGGACAGTTACGATGGTGAAATTGGACCAATTGAATTAGTCAGGTAAATCGATGTGGTATTAAATTACTCAATACCCTTTCTGGCATAATGCTCCTCGTGGAATTTGTATTTGTACAGTAGGAATTCGCCGCCCATTTTGCCCAATAAAAGGGGTTCTTGACAGAATTTATACCCCAGCAGCCCAGTTTTCTACACGCTTACTAATGTGGTTATGGAATACTTTTCAAACCAATAAATTTAGTGAAAGGAGCAAATAATAAGACTATATTTGCTGATTTGAATATTCAGGGTCAAACTAGCGTACTCATACTGAGATTTTCTGTGAATCTAATACGAAATGTTGTGACAGTATATTATAGATTCGTATTCTTTTCATGGTTGTTTCCCTTGACACACCATTAGAGTACCTTCACATGTACTGTTTCTTTCATACTTGGCACAATTTCATGAATACGAAGAAGACTGTAGTAGCCGCTCATTATTCCCTTGCCCCTAATACTCGATTGTGTGATTCTTACTTATCTACCAAACACACGTTTTCGCACCTTATTGTTCCCTATTAACCCAGATTTTAATTTTTGCTACATAGGTCATGAAGAAGAAGCAATTCAGAGAAATCTTACGGTGTCTAAATTTTCCGTCAACGAACAGTTCCTTAGCGTGGATTGTAAAAAATCAGTATATGAAATACTTGTTGCCATACGAGAGTAAAATGAAGGAGACATTAATGAAAATGTGGAAGGTGGTCGAGACAGGCGATGCCCCAGTAAAGTCGAGAAGAAGCCAAAATAATAAGGAAGTACCAACGATTGCACTAAATGACACCCTACCGTCATCTGTTAAAGAGGGGAACAAACATGCTGGAGGACCGATGCCAAATAATGTTTTTAGTAGGGTACCTCCTACGTCAGCTGGGCCTCCACCACCTTACCGGGAATGGGATACGTTCCCAATGGGTAGTTCTGCACAATCTCAGTACCAACCACCGCCCCATATGTACATGAATCAGTCATCAGGTGTTGCCATGAGCCATTCGTCCGGACCTATTGGGCCACTCCCTCCGGGTTCTGGACCCCCAGGCTCTTTAACATCGGGAAATATGCCGGGCTCAGGACCTCCTGTTTCCATGCCACCTGGCTATCCCCAGTCTTCTCAGGGCTATGGCCCGGGAGGGCAAGGGCCTTACGGGTCTCAAGGCGACATGTCGGGTGGATTTAACAATGCATCCTTTCCAGGAAGCTACCCAAGGCCGATGATGGGACGAGGACCAGGGCAGGGGTTTCCAATGCACCAAGGAGGTTATTCCGGACAACAAGGACAGCAAGATTCACCAATGTCTCCCTCATGGCCACGCGGTATGCCTCCACGCCCAAACCCACAAGGACCTCCGGAGTTGTTTCCTGAAGGACTCCAAAGACCACCTTGGATGCCTCCACAATTACCGAGGTCGCAAGCTTCCCAAGATTTCATAGCCCGCGAGGACCCTCGGTTCAGTGGAAAACCTCGACCGCCTGTGCCAACTTTGTCAAGGGAGAAAGCAGAAACGTGGGCGAAAGGGAAGCATGCAAACATTCCGTTAAAGACCAAACCTCCCACTCTATCTGAAGAAAAGCACCTGGACCAGAAACCAGTTCATTTGGTGAAAAGGGAAACCCTGGCAATCCCACCGGATTGTATCGAAGCTACAAAACCAGTGTTAACCAAGAAGAAACGGTTAACATCAAAGGATCTTGGTGAGTTGAATTTTCATTGTAGATTACGAGTATAGTGATCCAAGTTTCTTTATAGTAATAATAGTAATAATAATAATGTAGATGGACATAGTTGTATTATTTCGCTTCCACTTGTACGTTTTGAGGGCAGATATATACAGAAGCATCATTCAGCGACATTGAGTTCTAACTTCCCTTTCGCGCCGTTATGACTTATTTGGTCGTAGTTTGTAATAATGTGGCAAAAGTGCCTCGTTGGTTTTGAGCGTGTATTACCAAATAGTTTTGTTTTAATAACGGTTTTCATACAAAAAGTGCCAGAAGTGTATTTTCTACCTGATGGATAGGGTTTATATGAAACGTAAGCAAAACTGAAATGCTTCAGGTAGTTTTTATCAGCTTGCAATGGCCTAGGCTGATCTCCAACTGATTTCTAATTTGAAGCTGAGTCACGGAACAGAAAAGGGGAAAAGGAGCTGACAAGCATGGGTAAACTTGCGTTGGTACTTCCCCTTCTAGCTTTAAGTTGCGAATCAGTCTCGGCATTAGCAGCCGTTTTCATGTCCACATATGTCTAATTGACGCTTACCAAAAATTTTTGATTAAAGTTAGCATAAACACAGTAAGCCCTTAAGTCGACATTT
Organism: Carybdea cf. marsupialis auct. non (Linnaeus, 1758); assembly: GCA_010016065.2. NCBI lineage: Eukaryota > Metazoa > Cnidaria > Cubozoa > Carybdeida > Carybdeidae > Carybdea > Carybdea cf. marsupialis auct. non (Linnaeus, 1758). The sequence goes on along the minus strand of JAAAKL020006458.1, from coordinate 6,638 downwards.
CCACCTACATTTTGTGTAACGTAACATTTGTGGTTGATTGTGACAGCATCGAAAGGGACGGGTTATCTCTTGTTTGTAACTATTTTAAGATATTCAGACAACACCTTGTTGTTCATTTCTTTCATGCAAAAACCAAAAACGAAATTTAGGAACATAATGAAATTTTGACAGTAGTTGTACTTTCAGATTTTAGCGATAGTTTGAATTGACAGAGATCGTGTACGTAAACAGCCTTGATCTATGTTTGGAGTGGGAAAGAAGTTGAATTTTCCTGAATAGTAGGTTAAAAGCGATGAAATTAACACTCACTGTTGGTTGTTGAATAATACAATAGGGCACCTGTGCTACAAACATAGATGTTACGAAGAAGAGTGAAACGTAGGATGCAGAAAGCATGAGGGAGTTCGCTTTTTCAGTCCAAACGATGCTGTCCCGCAGGGGAGGTAAAGGGAAAGATCTAGTGGACAAATTTGAATCCGTAGTGACAGCAACAGACATTTTGTATAGGAGCAGTAGCCATACCTTTATTTGTTCGTTTTAGTATGGGTTGCTGCGAATGCATTTGATTATGTGGTTGTGAAGGCAGATATTGACAAGTTGTTTGTATCCTGCTTGAAGAAAAATTGTTTAACATCATTTTATTATTCACATTGGCAGTTATCATCCTTCCTTCGGTGCTTTGTTTATTTACTGATAGCCTTAATCTTTACTTACGTCCTGTTCTTCCGTCGTCTTTTGATTTACTACCCCCTCATAACTACAGAAGGCCCATCCACGATCTGTTTAGTTTGAGAAATTGCTTGAACTTAAAGCCATCAAAGCAGCCGTCTGACAGAGAGTTGAGACCTTCTAATAATTTTTATTTTCATCGCTTGATCGGAACACTTCGCTTTCTTAACAAGAATTAGAGGAGAACCTCAACTTGCATGTATTAAAAGCATACATACGTTTTAAGTAGTAATCTATTTTAAATGCAAAGGCTCTCGTGCCCCTAAATTTAACAGTGAAATTGATTTATGTTGATATTTCTGATGAAACTCATCTTTAGTTTTTTACCTTCGTTGGTAATGCGATAATAAGCTTCCTAAATCAAATATTAACGCTATGGACATAAGCGGTCGTTCACAAAGGCTATTCAAGGGTGGGATGGGGTTTTTGAGATGGGACCTTTATGGCAAAATTACATTGTGTTTTAGTTAAAAATGAAGATCCATGGCCTCTTCCTTTTATTTCTGGTTTCCAACCCGTCATTATGCCTATAAAAAGGATGAGGAGAATTCTTTCAAATTTATGCGAAGTCGTATGACCAATGTTAACTTGCTCGAGAAAATATGCATATACAGAAAGGTGGCTCCTGTGGAGCGTTTACTAGGTAAGATTTTCTTTGTTGCACGGTAGTCATCTCAATGCACAAGTTTCATCTTCTGTAAAATGCTAATAGAAAAAGTTAAAGCGTAATGAAATACAGACACTGACAAATGTTGATAGAATAAGGCCTCGATACGCCTACGATACACCTACGATATGCAGTACAGATTTCTCATATGCCGCATTCAATTTGACCTGGAACAGTTCGGTAGGGAATAGTTGAAAGAGAACACCGGTTAGAGATCCCCAGACCGTTGATTAGCAATGCTTGTTGCGTTTTGCCTTTTAGTATAATAAGGATGATATTGTTAATTTTGTATGATTTGAACCATCGTTATAAGTAGCTGTTGTCGTGGAGGTACCCTTTTAACCCCCTGATGTGATCTTTTTGGTTTTTTTCTTTCAGGTCCTGTTGAAGCATGGAGAATTATGATGTCGTTGAAGTCAGGTTTATTAGCGGAATGCACTTGGGCCATAGATACACTTAATATTCTACTTTTTGATGACCAGACAATATCTTATTTCCACTTAGCCCAGTTGCCCGGATTATTAGATGCGCTTATGGATCATTATCGGCGCACTTTAATAGGTTTATTTGAACTTTTGTCGGGTTCCGAACTTCTTCTCGAGGTTTCAAAGGAATTACCGCAATTACCCTCGACGTACTTTCCAGATGATTACCCGGATGCAGACGAGAAGAAGAATCAGAATGGTATAGTTCACCCCCCGCCTGGCGGTAACAAAGTACAGCCTCTGAACAAGATAAGGCCTTCAATATCAACAAGGAGAAACGCTCATAATTTGAACACCACCTTTTCATCTGGTTGTAAGAGGAAGGGTAGTTTACTTTCGAACTGTAATATTTCCACTGCTTTATCCGAGTCAGAGACTTGTCGATCGAAATCTCAGACATTTGACGAATCCCTATTTGATGCGATCAAGGACAAGGGTGAGTTTCTGACCGAATTATGGGTGGGAGTAGTGAAACATTCAAAACTTAGTTTCAGCGCAGTCGTTGCTTCATCAGTAATAGACGAGAATGTGACATCGATTAAGAAGAGAGGTGGAACTTGGAACAGTGGTGGAGGCGACAGTACCCAGCATATCCAGTTATCGTTCCCGTCAGAGCGAAATGCGCTTCTTTTATGTTCGCATGGAGATGTTACCGTAAGTAACAGCGCGGTTAACGAATGTTCTTCTTCACATGACTCATCAGTTTCTAGCAAATTATCAAATGTTAGTGGAGAATCAAACGAAAGTGTAGAAGGGAGTGTATCTCACCATTTAGTGCAAAAGGATACAGTAGAGGATAATCCTGTTGGGGATGAGATACCTTCAGGGTGTGCTGTGGAGGACACTGCCATCTCGGACACGGCGGAAAGAACAAAGATACAGGATAAAGTTGTAAGTGGTAATAAGAAGGATTCGTCTGAATTGAACAGTGTAGATGAAACGACGGCAGACGGAGAGCCTCCACTAGAGACAGATGAGAACTCGACGGAAAATTGCGATACCGGAGAGTCGTCGAACGCTTCCGATAAGCCCTCTGAGGATGGACGAACTGAAAAGCAGGTGGGAGACCTTTCCGATCATTCAAATAGTTCAAAAGAGGGCGATGCGGTCAAGGATCCAGGAACTGTCTGTGATTTTGAAGCAATGCGAGTACTTACTGATGAGGTCGGCCGTCCAGACTCGTGCCCGCCCTTGATCAAACGATTAAGAAAGGACTTAGAACTTGAAACGGAATATGATCAGCAATATCTAGAGGAGTCTAACAACTTTATTTTGTATCTTAAGAATAGACTACTGCATGAAAACCGCGGGAAAGTCATCAGCCAGGAATCAGTTACAAGAGAGAATAATACGTTCTGCACCAGGACAGACGCAAGAGATTATCAGATTCAGCGTGCAGTAGCGGTTTCTAATGTAGTACGAAGCCTTTCTTACATTTCCGGTAACGATTCCGAACTAGCGAACCACCCAGGCCTTCTACTTAACACTGGTACACTACTTCTATACGAGCACCGGCACCCTCTGACAGACCATTCAGAATTGCGATTGGCCCAGGAGGATATGGATAGAAACACTGAAAACCCAGTAGATCTATCTCACGACTCAGTGATAGAAGGTACTTTAGCACTTCGAGAAAACGCGTTAGTGGCATTAGCAAACATCGCCGGACAGCTAGATCTGTCACATTATCAAGAGAGTATTAGTTTGCCAGTTTTAGATGGTTTGCTGCATTGGCTTGTTTGCAAGTCATCGGAGGCATTGGATTCTTTACCGACCGCTCCCAGGTCTCATGCGTTATCGCCGAAACGATTAGCGGTGGAAACCTTAGCGAAACTGAGCATTACGGAGGGTAACGTTGACTTAATCCTGGCAACTCCTCCCGCTTCTAGACTGAACCTTGTATTCGAAGAACTTGTTAAAGGCATTGGGGACAAATCTTGTATACCGATGAGAGAGTTTTGTATTGTTTTATTGGACAACTTAGCACAAGGCGAGAATGTTGGACCGCTGATAGCCGCCCAAAAGTCGGCGGTAGCCAATGCATTATTATTCCTTGAGGAAGCGGAGAGCAATACCTCGTCCTACCTTTCATCAGGAGGGGTTGTTCAACCGGGACTGAGTGCAGAAGACATATGCAAAACAAGTGTAAATATGCTAAGAAGGGCAGCAGACATTTTACTCTGTTTGGCTCGTTGCCCCTCCAATCGCATACATTTTTTGCCGTTTACTGATAGACTACTTTCGCTTACAACGTCACAAATGATGGACACGAGTGTACTGAGTATTCTTGCCGATGTTATGTTCGAATTGAGGTAGGTGTGACGTGTGGGTGGGTGGGTTAGGTAGAGAAAAGTTTACACATGAAGAGAACTCCATTACTATGTAAAGTTAGTATCTGTGTCCAGATCGTATCGTAGTTTATAAGGGCCTGATGATCGCAGGAGGTCATTACCTTTAAGACAGATTTCCGTTCGTTTATATGTCATTTAAGGATATTTTAAGAAATTCAGAACAATTGATGTGTCGATTCATTTGTATGAATCAGTATTTCGCCGTGACGTGATGGAAGATTTGGAGCGCGCATTTGCTGCCTATCCGAATGTGAACACAGGGAGTCAATCATGTCGTTTTTAAGTTACGCGGAATCTTGTGGCTTTTTTACATTTTGGCATTTCCTCCTGTTTATATTAGCGCATTAAAAGATGTAATCTTGAAAGGTTATATTCTAGAGCTTGATATTTACAAACAAAACAAAAAAAAATGCGATCAAGGATTTTTAGGGAAATTTTATTGATGTACAGGTAATAAATAATATCTGGTTTACTCCGAGGCGACTCGTATTTGGGGGTTGGGATATGACTGTTTTGACGAGTTTCTTAGTGCCCAGCCCGCAGAACTCTTTCAGACTTTCCTGTACGCTCTTTCTGTACATCTATGCCTCAGTTCAGTCTTGCGTATGCATTCACGTTTTCAAGGGCAATAGCAGGATTTTGCCAGTGGCAGTTGTCTTATTCTGTTCTGTTTTGTTTCTTTTGGTTTGGGTTTTTTTTACCTTGGAGACTTGACGTTACAATCTTTTTGATTAGAAGAGCACTGTGATTCTTACGGCAGATGGGCTAACCCTTAAGATGTTGGGTTTTTATTGTTTTGTGTTAGGGCAACGGCGCGATGGCTTAGTGTTTCCGTCTGCAGCTTTGAGTGCAGAATGTTCTAGGTTCAAACCCCACTCAGGGCGATTTGAAAATTTGCCCGTTTCATCGATTTTTAAACTGAGTCATCAAGCTGGCCGCCAACTCAGCGGGTCATCCTTCCGGGGTCGGCAAATAGCAACCAGTTCATGTTGGGGTCAAATTGTGGAAACACAAGGGAGAGGAGTGGCGCCCCTCCCTGCCTTCGGGCAGAAGCCGTACGAAAAGGAGCCTTCGGGTCGCCCTCGACTGCGTTGGAACAACTTTTCATGTTTAGGCACTCGAAAAGAAATGAATTGTACACTTCTTCCTACGCGTGAGTATTGCGCCAGTGTGGACACATGAAGAATTAAGCTTAATAGGTAATATAGAAGTGCTTAAATCCAGTGTAAGCAGCAACGTTCTTATGTTGAAAGGAACCTTATAATCAGGCATAGAGAGCAAAAGCGTACAATCCGGAGAGACCTCGTGGATTTGGAGTAGTGATTAGACTACATAACCGGCCACAGTTAGTAAAAGATTTCATACTTTGCGTATCTACGTGCTGCGAAACCTTTTCTATTTACAGTATGCACTGCTTTTTGTCGATGCCTAGATATGCTAACTTACCAAATTTTATGATGCGCCGAGGAGCCTCGGAATAAATGCCCTAGGAAGATAAATGAAATGTCTAATTTAGTGGCATAACTACTGGAAAATGTTAGGTGGGCGACAAAACAAAGAAAATCAAAATTATCGAGGGAGATTGGCCCTTGATCCCCCAGGTACTTACACCTGTGCAATAGGCATATACTAAGTACTTTACTTAGTAATAGAAACTCGCAGTAGTTCGTCCACTACTACTGTTTGCCGTTTCCCTGGTCGGTCACTTTTGACATGAAGAGATGGGCGGATGGTTCGAAATTTATTTATCGCTTTCGCGCGGCTTCCGTCACAGGACACAGCATTTCGTCTGGTTTTTTCCTATTTGCTGGCCAAGAATCCCAGATTTTTACCTACGAAAAATTTGATCCTTGACCTGACCAGATGCCAGGGGGGAGTGTCAAGGGCAAAAGCCCCCATTCTCTTTTCATTCAGTCAGATGGTTCTACTAGCTACCTCGCCATAGGACACTTCTGATTCTACTATGAATGATTTCATTGCCTAAGTAACAAAGAAATCACACATACTTCTAGTGTAAGCATAGTTCTTCGGTAAACGATTCTGACAATAGATGTCGTGCAATTCTTAATACGCTTTACGTTTCTTCAGGAAAGTGCAAAATCTTATTGCATTAGATCGTCATCGTAGACACAAAAAATGCGGTATTGAATGCGCTGGGGTAGACAAATTGTACGTATATACTAAAGTAAGCGCTCTTAAAGTGATGTACTGCTGAGTGGCAACAGGACACGTTTGCAGAATGTGAACAGGAAGTCACATAGTTCCTGTATCTTACGTATGGTGCCATTGGCGACTTAGTACTATTTTGATTCCCCGAAAACAATACACTTGTAGTGATGCAATATCCAAACAATAGACATCCCAAATTTCTCTCTCTCGTTGGTATGGGACCGTAGCTTAGTGGAA
>JAAAKL020006457.1:0-17984 GCA_010016065.2 Carybdea cf. marsupialis auct. non (Linnaeus, 1758) | reverse complement strand
CAAACGCCTCTAGTTTAAACACTATATACACTACAGGTCTGCTACTTTGGGAAACAGCCTATTCCAAGCTTGCCTTTTAATATCTGGAGTCAGATTGTACTATTTCTAAAACTTTTGATATGTGACGTCATCACCTTCCCTTCGCATAAACTATGGATGAATAGAGCCCCCTAAAGTTCTGGACTCTGGGATATCGGGCAAAATTGATGGCCGATATTTGTACACGAAATGGTTAATAAATGACCGAGACACTGGCATTCCTATAATTTTCTTGTGTAAAATCTAACTTGAACTATAAGGTTAAAATATGCCTGAATATTTCAAATCCTCGACAGAAAAAGCAGAAAAGGTTGTGCCCTGATACAATGGAAATGGTCCCGTACACCTATGGTCATCATATAAAGTTACCACGTGCAGATTTCTTGGTTTAAGTTGATAGACAGCAGATTACTTTGCATGCAGGCCACTGATGAGAGGGATACCAAAGACAGCTTGATCATAAATAAGGACATGTTTATAAAGGAATTTTTAGCAACTGGAACTGTTATTCTAATATTGTTTTTATTTGGACTTAAAGTTGAGATGTTGGTGTCTGTTTTGATCAGTGGTAATTAAAGGATAGAAACACGGCAATTGACCAATGGCTCATGACGTTTGTTGGAGTTCCTAAATGAACGAGCATGATGCAGGGAATCGAAAAAGGCGTCATTACAACGATGATGATTTCAAATGAAGCAACGATCTCAAACACCATCAAGGCTACACAGGGGCGGATCCAGCGTTTGAGTTTGGGGGGGGGGCATTTGGAGAAAATATAGGTACTTCCAGTTCAGTCCCCAGAGAGAGGTTAATCACTCAAAGAACCTTACTCTCCACACTTTTGGTTTACCTTCATGAACCTCGGTTCATCACTGAAATCTCGTTATTTCTATCTTAAACGATCTACAGTCAATTCATGTCACAATACACGATACGCCTATTTATGGCAGTCCTCCCCACACCGTGAAAAAGGAGCAACGTAAGCACAATGTGCAGTGGCGTATCTAGAAAATTTTCAGGCGGGGGGGGGGGGGGCTTAATAATGACGTCATTTTACTGATCAAATACATATTCATTACGTGGCGAAACGCGTCTCAAGTAGATTTTAAACCACTTTAAAAATGCAAATAAATTCAAAAGGTTACCGAATACTAAAATATCCTTTTAGAAGCTAAGTAAAACTTGAAAAAAGGTTTATCGAGTCCTTGGGGACATGGTACCGTGCCCCCAGGCTGCTCAGCCCAACGGTAAGTAAATTTACAAATTTTCGCTTGATGATCATTCAAAGCAAGAATAAAAGTACTGGGATCCTTACATGCAGAAACTTACCCCCTGTCTCATATTGGAAACTAATACAAAGACAGGTGCCCCGAAAGAGAGCCGTGCTCCCTTCACTTTCCACAAACACTGGTTGCTCACTTCCTCTAGGTGTATAAATTACGGAAGTATATTTAGACCCAACACTCCGCATGACAAACGGTTTCGTTACGTTCCGTAGATTACCGATTTACATCCGGTTGACTCAGTGTTCTTTTGACATATAAATACCCATAAGAACCGAGGTCGTGTTCTCTCTCGAAGTGTGCATGTTTCTGGAGGGGAAAGTTCGAGTTGTTTGCTGTTTGGATTTGAATCAGTATGGCATTTCTAAAGACTTGCTGTTGCTGTTGCGAGCTTCGGACGGGAGTCATTGTGATTGCAGTTTTAACTTTGATAGCGTCGGGATATGGTGCTGTGAATTCAATTATTGGGCTCCAGAACTTCGATGCCGCAAAAGAGTATTTTCGCACCCATCCAGATGATTTCAAAAAGTACGGTTTTACGGCTGATCTTCTTGACGGAGTACAAACACTATTACGAGTTAATATTGGAGTTAACGTTGTAAACATTATTGCGGCTGTTAGTTTATTGATTCCAGCTTGCCCCGCAGACCGATATACTGGACGTCGGTATCGTAACTCGGTATTCTTCTGGGTAGCTTGGAGTTGCCTCATGGTGATTTACTCAATTGGATGTGGTGCCTGGGTCCTTGCCGAATACACCAATGCACTTACAGCTGCAAGCATTTTGAGCAGCTATTTCGTTAGCATTCCGTTTACCATTTATTTTATTTTGGTAGTTGTCGCATTCTACATCGAGTTGGGTGAAGAGCCTGTTGTGGCAGGAGGTGTGATTGTCCAACAGCCAGTTGGACCGGGGGCAGGCCATTTCAGTCAGCCACCCCCAACCTATCCAGGCTACCCAGCACCAGGTCATCCAGCACCAGGTCATCCAGCACCGGGGTACCCAGCACCAGGTCATCCAGCACCAGGTTATCCAGCACCAGGTTATCCAGCGGCAGGTTACCCAGCGGCAGGTTACCCAACGCCAGACGCACACGAAAAGAAGCCTGGTGTTGTGTAAACCGAGCAGTTAAAGGAAGGAAGATAAAGATGTTGGGAGAATAATCTCGGAAACTAAGTTCACTTGAGGAGGAGAAGAATAGTTTATCGTAGGACAGCAGATCGTGGATTCAGATTCGTGTTTTAAGCCGATTATTTTATGGATGATTCGACTTCGCAACAAGAAGCACCCCTGACCTTTGACGTGGCATAATCAATCAAAGGGCGAGGTGTGAGTATGGACGTTATTTTCACAGGATTTTTACAGATACAGGCGTTTAAAGGCACGATGGCTTGAAGTGAACAGTCCCAACCAAATTTTGAAAGCTCTGATATTTTGAGGCCCGCATTGTGCAAGATATTTGCCAGTTCGTGTCGTACTATTAAATGGAACATCATGGCAGATGTGCCAAAATGTTTTAAGATGGACTCGAGTTGCGTGAAAACTTGTTTGTATTACATATTAGTAGCATGAATAATTTCAGGTCAAGTTTAGTTACTCGAGAAAACAATGACGGAAAGGACGTGCACAAGCGGAACATACAGTCCATTTTTGCTGCAGTGACTGTGTGTTGTGGTTTGGCACCTTAACGCCAATGTGCTATGATGTAACTACAACGGTTTTAATCATTACCAAGTACGAGTTGTTAATGATCATTGTAGATATTTCTGAAGCTGAATCACCAAATTACCTCCATCGTAATCTACTATAAAGATCAGGAGGTACTCTTTCCATTTGATTTTTCTTAGAAAAACTGATGATATATCAAGACAAGAAGGCGTTATCTTCCGTCACGTGTGGTTTTGACTACCGAGGGGTAGACTATACTCTTGAAAGGGGCGCGTACGCAATGTTTTGTTCTTTCGATTTTTCAATTGATCTTTTTATTTTATATTTGATCTATAGATATTTTTTTTCCTTGGTTTTTTATTTTTTCTTTCATCTTTTGATTTTTTTGTGATTTTCTTTAGATGCGTCGGTAATTTTTTTGAGTGATTTATCCCTCGAAGGCTACAATACTCGAGAACCTTTTTGCGTTCACTTATTGTGGGGTTTTAACGCCCAGTAGTATTTTGAAAAGTAGTATCAGTAATTGATTTATGGTAAAATTAAGGCTGATTTATGGTTAGGGGAAGCCTTGCGTGTAATTTAGACGATCAAAATATACTGCGAGGAGCGAATGGTGACTTAACTCGTTAGTTTCAGATAAGCGTCTTTTCTCTTCTCTCCCTGCATATAAATTCGAAAAAGATCGACATAGGATATTTTGTATTCATTTTTTTACTGATTTCAGGAATGATTTCTGAAGGTTAGGAATCTATGGAATGGAAAAATTACTCACTGAAATTGTTATGTACATAGTCACGCCATTTTAAGATAAGAATGATGTTAATCTTCAGGGGGTGGTTTTCCGACATGTGGAGCCCTTGGCATTTTTTCAACGCAGGGACCTGTTACAGAAAGGTGTTAATATCTCCTCACCACATTTAGCTCACATACCATGGCGCTTTCACAGTGCCTATTGTGTGGAATAGTTTTATATGAAGTGCAGTCAAATTTGTTTCGTGGGCCATGTCACTAGGAAAGGAAGAATCGAAGCTTTAGTTCTGTATGAGACGCGACAGAAAGTACTTGGAAGACCTCGGACAATTTTTGTGGGACATCTAAAAAGCTTTGTGAAATTGAACAATTTAAGCGAAACATTTTCTAACCGTAATCTTGTCAAAGCCATGATCGTCTAAGTTTGAAAGTTTCGAAAACGGAACTGCAAAGAAGAAGAAGAAGAAGCAGCGTATGTATACATCGAATGTGATCAAAATATGACGGCCGTTTCTTTTGTTGTGGGTTTTGACTTTTTTGATAAATTGAGTTCTCGTTTGTGTGGATAGTTGTGATTCCTCAACCTTTCTGAAATTACTGGAAAAAAAGCTTTTTGAAAAAGGAGAAATCGACGTCAAAGGGGTTTTTTTTTTAGGTGAAAGCGCGAAGCCCTTGGCTACCGCCCAGACCACCATACCTTAAAACCGCCACTGTTGATCGTGTTGTGTAATTTTCGCGTTTTCCAAAGCCCTTTCTGTTTTACCTTTGCCTAGTTATTCAACATTGAGGGGTTTCAGAGCTCTCCTCTATTCAAACTTCAAAGTTCAATAGGACTTGCTTGTGTTTGTACTTTCTTTCGTTCCCTGCAGCACCCACAAAAGGTTCTCAGATCTCAGGTTCTTGCACGTTTACCGGATGCTGCTACTCGTTTGGGTATTTTATTCCAGTTCTTGTTTAAGCACAAGTGTTGACACAGATACGTCTTGTAGTAGAGAAAGATGATCCACCTTGAACTATAGGCCTACATGCTGGGTGTTTTGAATGACAGTGGCGATGTACCGGGTTTAAACTAGCATGGTTGCAAATGGAAGTCGAGAGGTTGTGTCCAGTTGAATCACGCAACTGTTGCAATCGGTATTATCTTCTATCGTAGGTTATGCCTGCCAAGCAACTGATTGTAGATACAATTGAGTTCATTCCCTCGTTATTCGTAGTGCGTCCCCAAGCCCGTAGAGTATAAGAAAGGGGGCTACAGATTCTCCACATTTTCCACCCCCCCCCCCCCACCCATCTCCCCCCTGCCACACCCCTAGGGCTCTGTTTTTACTGATTTGCACAACAAGGTCTGTGTCTAAGTAAATTAGACGGAAGGCTCAATCAAGCTTTGTGCAGTAGGAATTTTATTTGCAAGCTTTTTTAGTTCCGTTTGATGCAAAGATGAGTTGAAACCATAAAAATAAGACGACTCTCGTCTCTTCTCCTCTGTGTCTATGGTTCAAACGTCACAATAAAACAAAAATGACTGCCCCTACAGGGGCGGGGGAAGGTAAAGCAGGTTGGGGGGGCAAGTAGGCTGGGTTCAAATTTCCTTTTTCACCTCCACAGTATGCAGAAGCAAAATCTGTTGTGTCTCTCAATATGCATATTTTGCTGTGAATGTGACACAATATCTGTCGCAATCTATTTCAATTTTGATGAAGTTAAACAGTGGTCACGGAAATAAAGAGATTTGGCAAATCCTTGGGGGCATGGTGCCTTCTGCCCCCTGTTCCCCCGTCCCTACCCTAAAGGGAGAAATAGACAAAGGAGTCGTACTTTGAAGCTACTCACATCGAAAACAAATTCAGTCTACGTTACTACCACGCTACAACATATAGAAGAGATGATTTTCAAATAGTCGTGAAGAAAGTAACGCACGAGCAAAAACATACCCTCGATATGTTTACTTATTCTTATATTGATAAGTATGAGGGAGGGGTACTAAAAATAGTCGGATTCTTTTTCGTACAGCTTAATTCATGCTATAGGTAGGTATTTTGTTAAAATTGGTTGGTAAAAGGCTTCTTTTTGCTCCGAAACTATCTTACTATACTTTTAAAATTTTCATGTACTACACTATATATTTTTGGAAGAGGGTCAGCCTGCCCTCTCTCTGTGATGTGGATCTGCGTTTAGCTTAGCTCGTCTCTGCCGTACTGTTGGTTCGGCGATGTACGCTTGTATGCAAGCCCTTATAAAATTTTACTCGCAGATGAGCTCATAAGTTGAACAGACAGTTTAGTACAAGTAGAACTTTCATCTGTGGGGAGAGTGTTTTGATAATAATGGTGTGGTTAACTCAGCGCATTGGGGTCACTTTCTCCCTTGTTACGTGCTCACAATTACCACCAAGTGTCCTTGACACTAAATCATACCTCTAAATTAGGTCAAGTGCCTCTCCCAAAAGACCAAATTTGGTGACCAAGGCCTTGTTTGGTAAGTAATGTGTAGTGTCGCGCCTGTACTCAAGTCTGCATTTGGTTTCAGTCACTGGCAGATTTTTAAGTCCCTGTAACGTTTTTACGAGACGGCAAAAGAACAAGAATGGGAGAGTGCCAGAAACCGTGCGAACTCACATGAAGCCCCCATTGAACCAACAGAAGTCCATAACTATCAAAATTCGACCATGATACCCACAGAAAAAGCTTCTAAAATAATAACCATCGATTGTCTTTAGGTTCAAATGATCAGCAATATGTAGGCCTATAATACCCTTTACTCCTAAAGTTGCGTTCACACGTGCGCAGGTATACGATTTGCGTAGATTACGATTGATGTCGATTCATGCAGATTACGATTTCGATTCGTACAGATTACAATCACGAAATCATATTACAAAAGCTTTTATTATTACGATACGATTACGAGAGTAAATTGACCAATAGGAGAGCTCAATTCGGTAACTAAGCAGAGGGGCTCATGTTCTCTCTCGTCAACAAATTTAATCATGGCTAAAACCCAGGGCACATACGGCACGATCGATGAGCTACTTATTGAAGAGGTTAGGAAATATCCTTGGCTCTATAATTAGCAGCGTCAAGACTATCAAGATAACGCAAAGAAAGAAAACTCATGGAGAGAAATTGCCGTTAGTTTGCAAGTGAACGGTGAGTACAAGGCCTAACATTCAGGCCAAGGACGGCCTACCGCGAAACATTTGAAACACTTTATACCGAGTTTTACCCGTTCGGCGTCCTCAGTCATAATTACCAAACTACTGATTCTCCCTCTATTCTTCATTTCTCTTCTTGTCAGATTGAAAGCTATGAGGGATAAGTTTGCTCGTGAAAGAAAATTTTACAGCCCAAGTGGGAGTGGTGTGACAGGCCGAAGAAAATGTTACTTATACGACACCATGTCATTTTTGACAACTTTCATTCGACACAACTATACAAAGATTTTTCGAATTCTACGGTGTTGGGTTATGTGCCTTTCAGATCGAGCTTGCACTAGAGCGGATTCGTAACCAAACTGTTATCAATCATCCTTGCGTTTCGGAGACCTGGCGGATCGGATCCCATTTGATTCCACTATCAGTAGTCGTTTAGGATCGCTTAGAAAACTGGTCCGATTTGGATCCGGTGCTAGACAGGTTTGGGTAAACACTTGGCCGGCTTCGGGTTGAAAGTGAGTTTAGAAAACTTACGTTACGAGTTATATTGCGCTCGGTCTCCCATCAGTTGAGCGCCAAATTTATCATGCGAAACATCGAAATAAAAACAAAACCCAGTCCAAACATTATGTTTCATCTATCCTATATCTATCCCCCTCCCCCCTCCAATAAAGAATTTATATTAGGTGGGAACAATTAAAATCACCACACAAGAATGAAGACGTAAAAATCACGAATGTTATTGTTGCATTACACATCACAAAAAGGCCACAATAAGTCTATAAGTTCAGTGCGCCTTGACTATTGTCGAACTTCAAAGCTCAGGCAATGGCCCGAAGAATGTATCATACCTTCCACTCTCTTGGTTGGCTTCGAAGTCCCAGGCTCCGGTTACGAACTCTTCCAAGCTCAGGACCCCGTCGTTATTTAAATCAATTGCTCTGAAGGAAGAATCAGCTAAATTTTCATCAAATACCCCAAGAAGTTTGAAGAACACCCTCCATTCTGGTACAGATATGACGTCATCATGGTTCGTGTCGATTGTTTTAAATACTTTGGTAGCCAATTCTGACATGAAGCCTCTGTAGTCATCTTTGATGTCTGGAGTAGAAGTCAGAACGTATCGAAGTTTGCAATATTCTTCGAAAGGTACAGTTGCATCAGGGGACTTAAGAACGTCCACCCAGAAGTCTTTAAGAAAGGCCCTCAATTCTTTACCATCTTCTTGCGAATATCCAGCGTGCTCTTCCATTCTATCAGCAAAATCTACGTACATTGAACGGAAATCAGAAAATAGGATTTGAATGATTTTGAGGATACAAAAAAGTGTGAGAGAACGAAGGACGCCAACAACCGAAATGGAAGTCTCACGGGGTATGGCACTTTGCAAAAAAATGTTGAAAAGAACGACAAATAGCTACAAATACTGTCAATAAACAAATACTGTCAATAAACAAATACTGTCAATAAACAAATACTGTCAATAAACAAATACTGTCAATAAACAAATACAGCCTCGTCTTTTATCAGAACAATTTGATAAGGACAAGACCCTTGATTTTTCCTTTAAATTTAAGAATATAACAGCAAATGGAGGATTTTCCAATCGAGGTCGTAGAAACATCAAGATGCGAGAAAAATCCCTATATACAATCACGGTAGTATCTGGTATCTCTATTCGCACATTCGCTTATCCCTCGCGTCTGCATGACATAAAACAGCTTCACAGTTGTAAATCTTAATAATTTCCTGGTGTGCATGAATAAGTAAAATACCATTTCCCGTATCTATCTCAAATACCAAAGATCATGTCTGTCTACCTGGAAATATATATAGAAAATTTCAGACTAAAAACGGGCGAAAACGTTGAAACAGCCAGCCTTACTACAAACTTTCTGCCTGGTTCAAATTTCACAAACAATGGAAAAGACGGTGATTGAGAAGAAACTGAAGGATGATCAAACGAAAAATTATATTTCTGTGTGATTCAAGGGCCCCTTGGCCCATTTGCTAAAGAAACTAGATAAGGAAATTCAAGGTTTAGGGGGCTGATCATAAAATTGAACCATCAAATGATCTTTTTGGGTAGAACCTGTGTGGCAGTAAAATTCAGTGTTTATGAAACAATGTTAAACAACATTAAATGTCGACTCTAAGACCTACTGAGCTTGAAAGGCTTGCAAAACCAATTTTCACTTTGAACTTTGAACTTTGAACTTTGAACTTTCACCCTCTATCACCTCCCAATCCCCCAATTTACGTAATATATGATATTATATGACTTGATGTATACCTTCCTGGCATTGCCTTGCCAGTGAACCAGTGTTTTGAGGGTCCATGATCCCAAAGTACCTCTTTCCTTTTCTGAGCCAAATCTCGGAACAGTCGATTTTATCCATCTTCTTCACGAGTTCCATGACATCACTACAGAGTGAAAATGTAGGAAAATGAAAGCATGATTATAGTTACCTTTCCTAACTTGGCATGGGATTCGAAAAGGTTGCCTAGCTAGTAGGCAATTCTTCCTTGGTCAAATCCTATGGCACAGAGAGGCTACTCTACGAGGTAGCGTAGAACTAAAAGAACCTAGTTTATAGGGATATGACAACTCAGATATCTGAGTATTAAAGAATGAAATAGGAATAGTACTCATACTATGCAAATTTATGATAATACTTAGTACATATATTGATATTGAGTCTTCAGTTTTTGTTTTAAAAAATAATTATGTATCTTTCTAATATCTAATGACTAACAAGGGTAAATTTCCTATGCTGAATAAATAGAAATATGGGAACCATCTAGTGTCATGTCTCCAGGTGAGACCTAGTTGTATAATGTGTAAACTCAGATTTATAAGTATGATAATAATGATGATGATAATGATAATAACGATAGTGTCAATGATGGTAACAGTAACATCGAAATAGCGGAAAACAGTGTCAATATAACAATACGATATATATATTATAGCAGATTTGAACATCGGTGAAAAAGATCTTGTAACAAATTTTGAGTTGATGTGCGTCCGACGTACACTTGACATATTCTTTGCACTGTTTTTCGGTACAGAGGAGTCAATTTCTGTCATAAGACAACTTTCTCAGAATCAGTCCTTAGAAGGCTTAAGAACGAAAATCATTGTGTTCCCATATTTCTGAGCGCTACAAAGTACCTCGATGGGAAATTATCCAAGGTAACAATAAAAGCTAAATAGAATGAAACACCATAGAAGGCCTATATGGAGATAAACATATGGTATAAAGAAAGGCATCAATTAGATGCCTTGTTGACAGAAAGCTATCATTGCGTTTACCACCACACAACTGTGATGTGATGAAACCATGGATATGATGATGATGACAATTATCAAAATTCAGGTTGTATAACAGTGTACTGGCGTATCATAATATTAATTGTCTTTTCCTTTACAAAGTGTTGCTTGCGTTTTGTGACTGAAATCTATCCTTGAGTGTTAAAGTGTCTTGAAAGGTTTGGCCAGATAACATAGCAAATTAGCTATGGACAGAATAATGAATGTAGCAGGAGTACATGAACAGACACGCAAACAAAAGTCCATAAATAGTTTGCATCAGATAAAACGTATGTTTAACGTGATTCAAATGGAAATCTCAGACGAGCAAATGCCAAGGATGCTCCTTCTTCCTCGATATGTGACAGTACAGCGACTACGCCTGCATTACCAGACATATGTTTCTGCCATCTACCAGACATATGTTTCTGACATCTACCAGACATATCTTTCTGCCATCTACCAGACATATCTTTCTGCCATCTACCAGACATATGTTTCCGCCATCTACCAGACATATGTTTCTGCCCATCTACTAGACGTATGATTCTACCTTACCATCAACAAACTTTTCACATTTATTTCTGTAATGTCTACGTCCTGCATTCTTATTGCAAGTATGTTATCACTAGGGTGTCACCGATCTGAATACGATTATATCATATTCGTCCTCTGGTAACCCGTTGTAAGAATGACTAAGTTGTTAGAAACAACTGAAACTACTTAGTTTTTCTGTAGTTTACAGAAAAGCAAATATTTTGCAGCAATTGCAATCGAATTTTGATATCCGAACATTTCAGACAGAAGCCAGGCCTATATATCATTAAGACAAAGTTAATGTAAATTGATATTAGAGTAACATAATAAACTTTCTTACGCGTTCAAAAGAGATTTGGTCCTCTTGAAAGTTGGTTTTGACATCGTGAACTGCAACTCTTGAAGACTTCCTTAGTGAATATGTACGGTGACTCGACGAGGATCTTCAGAGTAATGGGGCGTGTTTTAACTGTCACGGCTATCAGCTCATACAGACCCAGAGGTTTTCTTTGTGTTTACAGGTAACAAGATCAGGCATCACTGGTTATGTGATAACATTCCAGCAATCAAAGTGCGATTATCATGTTTTCTATGAAGTGGATAATAGTCAAAGAAGACTGTGAAATAAAGTATTCTTAGGGAAAACAGTCAAGACATGTCAACACCTGTAGAAATGGAATCGAAGTTAATATACGATTACCTCGTAAAAGAGGAGAGCGTAGCGCAGCTTTCATAAATAACATCATTCATCTGGTCATCTATCTAAGCAAAACTATCACTTAACATAACAACGTACATAAATTAAATGATGTAACAATGAGATTAGCTAAAGAATATACCAATTAGTCTTTATACGGGGGAAACAAATGGATGTTTTATCGTCATAGATTATCTCAAAGTCTTCAATATTACCGACGGTGGAGTGTTGTAAGTAAATTCAGTAGTAAAGGATTAAAAACCCCACTTTGACAAGAGTTAACACTTGACTGCGCGAGGTTACAGAAAGGATGAGAGAAGTTTAATTGTCTTCTGTATGGAGGGCATCTCTACATCAGCGAATCAGCGCAGATGAAACGCCCAGTTTAAAGTCGTGCAAAATAGTTCATCCGATTTTCTTCATCAGCTTGAAGAGTTTGAGTTTAGACTGACAGAAATGTCGTCTGCCAGATAGAGGGACGCGTAACTTAATGATGCGATCAGAGATAATGGTAGTGTAGGCCTACTCTGCGCGAAGACTGTAAACTTTGTCACTTCTAGATTTTCGTAAGACTCTGGTTAGAGTGATGGTCGCTGAAAGGACTTAAAGTATCTGTACCTTAATTGACGAGAATTTGGCAAGCGTTAGTGGTAAAGATTCTTTAAAAATTTGTACTAAAATTCGCAACTTTGCATTCTTGTATTTTCTTTCACTTTCAGCAACAAGTTTGAAAATATTTAGACATCACCAGATTATAAAGCGGAAAATTGCGATGCTGTACCGTGTTGACATTTCGGTCATTTAAGAGGCACTTACTTGCGTTGCTTAATAATCAAGGAGACTTGCGGCAGTTGCAGTTGCTTATATGGTCAACATCATCGCCAAGGCAGCTGAAAGTCAGTACGTTAAAAATTTTCAAAGAGTACTTTATGCTTCGAAAGTAGGAAAATATATTTTTAGCATCGCAGAAATGTAATCACCAGAGGAGACAGAAATGAACTTCAACACGCGTCGTTGCAAGGGAAATTTCATCGATTCTAGGTGTAGAAACATATGAGTCTAAGGAACAGTCTCAAAATTTGCAAATTCGGGGGAAATGTCAAGTAAGGAGTATTTAGCCGGACAAAGTAAAAAGTTAAAACACGCCCCTTTTTGTGGTTAGAGAAAAACATGCCAAAAATGAGCCAATCCTGAAGGAAAATTCACACCTCTTTCATGGCGGCTTGTATCCGAACGAAGCTTATTTACTGTTAGCACTGGTTTCTAGTGGCGATTTTGTAAGCAGTTTTGAATTCGTGCCCTTACTATTGCTGGAGGATAACTAAGTACCGGCCGTCCTGCTACTGATGAAATTGAATTGCAGGGTTTCTTAGATTGATAGAGGGATTTGAGGTAGTCTTTTTTTGGAGCTACGTTTCCGGAGATACGTCTCCCATCTTCAGGCCATCCTGCCGCAGGCTGACAAGCGTCAGAATATTTAAGAGGGCTTTGACTTCAAGCAGATATTCAATTGCTGTGAAACCCGTCTACTATAGAGTTTGTTGTCATCAAAAGCTTTTGCATCGGCACTGGGAAAAAATTGAACGCAATGAAAAAAGCAAAAGTCCTGATCACTGTGAATACCTATTCGAATGTTATGGGGAACTATCAAATTGCCTTTGCTTTTTATTGGCAAGGCAACAAAGTCCACATTATTTCAATGGAATCAGACGACACTGCCAGTGGTTTATTGTAACTTAAAAAACGCATTGGTAGACACCAGAATATTTATAGAATGGTTTCAAGGCTGTTTCGTACCTTACGTGTGATCTCGATTTATTGAAATGAGGGTGAAAATAAAGCTCAGATTTTTTTGGACAGTTGCTCTACTCATTTTGTAGCAGACGACTTGAAAACAGCTGACGAGAAAAGCAGCTGAAGATTTATTTATTACCCTTTATTTCGACTAAATATTACACCACTACTTCAGCTAATAGGCCAGGGAGTTCTGGTATGTATGAAACAAGGATATCGCAAAGCTTTGCTTTGAGACTTGATTGCGAGGGAGGATCCAGGAAATGATTCTGTTCCTCAAATCTATTGATTTATTCCAGGCAGCTGAACAAATGGTAATTGCTTGGCACCAGATCAAATCCGTGACTATTTGCAAGTTATGTCAAAAATTAATCAATTAGGAACAACCAATTATCTGCGCGGACTGTATGACTGGTACGCGGGAGATGATCTGATTCCATCGTTAGCCGAGGTTGATATTTATGTCATTGCAACTGAAAATACCAGTGGTTGGAAAATGATGGCCCTTGATATCGACAATTTAGCAATCAAACCATAATGTAACATGCTAGGGATGTGGAAAACGCGCCTGATAACGCTAACGAAAAGGAAGATATTATTTGCGAGATTCATGCTCCGGTATGCACCGTCAGCAATAAAAATATCATGGAAGCCTTTGATACGTGCTTGACAAGGCTTAGTTTTCAAGAGGAATCGACTAGCATTAGCACAGTCACAATAATGGCTTTAAGTAGAAAGCGCCCGAAAAAAAAAATTATCGATTCTTACTTTAAGTAAACAATTTTTGAAAGATTTTTATTATGAATTTTGTTTTATCACTTTAGGCACTACATAAAACAGGTTTGTTTACCCCTTGTCATTGATTTTCCTAAAAATATTGACATCCACGATTATCCGAATTTTACTCCGAGCTGCTCGGATAATCGAGGATGTACTGTACAATATAGGCCTCAGTACTTAAGGGAGACCAATAAGACGTTATATTGAAACAGATGCATGGAAGTTGTTTGATCAAAACCAAGAAGAAGTCCCTACTCATGGTAATATGTTGAAATTTTGTTATCATCGTTCCTGGAAGGTTCGTAGAAATCGCAAGGGAAATCACTTTAGCCTTCCACAGCTGCTGCAGCATCCTCACTTTCAACTTTTAAAAAGGACTTAAACACAAAAGCAGAGTTGAATTCGTTTCCTCACTACACAATGTCCTAGGCTTCAATGAAATTATCTCTCTATCACCCACACAAACGTTTCCTTGGCAATAGACCCAATGTCTGTTATTTAGTCATTTAGCTCGGGCAACGCCAAGTGTCTAAGTAGCAGTAGATGTATATACGCCAAACCATTGGCGTAGCCAGCCTCCTCAAGCTGGGCGGAAGAGTCAAGGACTTAATCAATAAGCAAACCTTACCAGGAAACCACACCCTACTTTTAAAAAACTGACAACTGCAACGCAATTACTCGCTCTATCAGATGGGAATGGCCTCATTAGCAGTTCACTTCACCAAAACCTATTTTAAGCACACATCACAATTTTAACTTCATATTTTGAAGAATAGAGAAATTGACGTTTTGGAGAACAGAAAAGCATGTCGACCCAGTACATCATCCACCCGTCCGTGGCCACATCAGCATTAGCATGATCTGCGTCGTTTTCATTTGAAGGAAAAAAAATTGCTAAGAGGACGTGGACGTAGAAGATATTTAAGTTACAGCTGTACCTCGGCAGAGTGATGAGACTCAGCAAGTTTCTACCAATGCTTTTATAGCATACAATCAAATTTGTTAGGATCACTTAAGCCTATAATAAGTATCCTTTATGTATCAGAGGAAGCACCAAAATTATAGCTATTGTGTAACACTGTTCCTTCATGGCATGGGTATCAATTATCGGGCAGAGGTCCATAAAACAAGTCGTATCTGCCTCTTTCCTGGTTGATTTCGTAATCCCAAGCTCCGGTTACAAACTCTTCCAAACTAAGGACCCCATCATTATTTAAATCAATTGCTTTGAAGGAAGAATCTGCTAATTCATCATCAAATGTGCCCATACACTTAAAGTAAACTCTCCACTCAGGAATTGATATGACACCATCGTGATCGGTATCAATACTTTGGAAAAATTTAGTATACAATTCATGCATGTATCCTTTGTAATCGTCTTTGATGTCAGGAGTAGAAATCAGGACATATCTGACTTTGCAAAACTCTTCAAATGTTAAAGCAGCGTCAGGGGACTTGAGCACGTCAGTCCAGAAGTCTCTAAGAAAGACCCTCATGTCTTCACTCTCTTCTTGCGACATCCCAGCGTACTTTTCCATCCTATCAGCATATTCTAAAATATATTGAAATATAACTGCGTTAGTTGCTGTTGCCTTACGCTTTTCGCATTGCGCACGCGCAGTTTGAGCACTCTAGCATAATACCGAATGAATTCTTTAAACTTTTTTCTTACTATCTTTGTTGCTTCATGATACCACAAGGGAGAAATAGTGCTATCTGCAGATTAAGTGTAAATATCTATATATGTAAAAAGACTAAAGACTAGCCTTAATGATATTAAAATTATACAAAAATTTACTAGGCCAGCTTACTAGCTTTTGATGAAAAACCTTTGTCAATTACCACTATGCATATATATAAATATATGTGTGTATTTATATATATGTATATAGAATACCTGCGTATATACTTACCGTATATATCTTTTGGCCAACAAAAGTAATTCTTTGTCGCGGTCATCTCGCATCTCAGTTTCAAAGCGAGGTTGTGATGGGTGATCAAGGACCGAACCTAGATTGTTCTGTTGTTCACACAATTTTTGTTAAATGAACACGCCCTGTTCTAATTGTAAGGCTTCAAAGAATGTTACTGCATTTGTAAATATTTTCATGCTGTGAAAATTTTACAATACTAATGCCTACCACATACTTTTTAATTATTTAACCGAAATTTAAGTAGCCCTATCTAAAACAACTGTAGAGTGCCCTAATGAAGAAGCGATAAGTTTTGAAACCTTGTCAACTTTATACAAATTCATTTATTCCTTGTTATCATATAGAGAGAGCCGCCGTGGTCTTGTGGATAAGTTCCTTACTTTCAGTTCAAGAAAGTCAGGGTTCAAATTCCAGAAGGGCCATTGGTGACGCCAGGAAGGGCATCCGGTCTTAAAAGTGTTCTATGCTCCAACACCTCCCATGTACTTGGGCACCGACCTACCCCCTGAATAGGGGAGTGCACGGCGTTAAAACCACATCATATATATATATCCGCCAACACCTAACTGTTTACGAGATAGATGCATATATAACTCAAGAGGTACACATTACTTTTAACGTTAACTGCCTTAAATAATCTCCCATGCGTCCTATGCAGGCATATCCTTTCTGTGCCTCTAAACGCATTCACACATGTGTAAGACAAAAAGCTGAAAGTTTGTATACCTTCCTGGCAATCTCTTTTTGCAACTCCCGTCCCCGTTGGATCCATCATCATAAACCATTTCTTTGCTTTCAGCATCCAGAAATCGGAACATTCAATTTTGTCGACTTTCTTCACCAGCTCCATGACATCACTACATGGAAATAAGCACAGTGGTACTGATTATCTCACATGTCCAGGAATGGATCAACAAATCGAATGAGAGATAGCATAACTACAAGAGTATCTGTGGAAGAGCAATAAACGCGAGATGTACTCTCAGGCCCAGTTGCCACGGTGATTTTTGAAAACATAGATTAATTTTCTCCGTTTTAGACCCTGTTTATACGAGATCGGATCCATTTGGATGCGGCGTACTCGTTTTTGCAGGCGTTTAGACGGGCACGGATCCAAAATTGACATGCGTTTAGACGAGATCAGATCCATTTGGATCCGCTTGAAAGCGCATGCGTGGAAATAGTTTTTAAAAATGGGCGTGAGGGGTAGGCCTGCTCAAGTTGTTTGCATTGTAATCTGATGCTACTTTAAGGAGAAGAGCACTGTTCTACCCTTTCTCTGATCAGTTGCAATAATCCGTTTAAATCCTGAGTGGTAAAATTTAGAGAGACACCAGACTTGTCTGGTACTGGAGGTCAGACGAGACCTGCTTTCAAAGCGATAGCAGATCCACATGAGATCGGATGCACTAGGTCTCCTGTAAACGCAAGGCCGATCCGTACCAGTTTGGGTACGGATCCATTTGGATCCGCTCTCGTGTAAACGCGGTCTTAACCTTCTCTCCACAGGTGAATGGTGTATCAGGTCGCTAGTTACGGACGTTTTTTGAATACGCTCTTCAAACTGTAAATTGTTAAAAGCACTAGCGTATCTTACTTGTGCGGATAACAACAATCGGATGAGATAACGGCAATGATAGGCGGCTTTGCTCCTAAAAAAGAATATGCGCCTGCTCTAAGTAGAGCGTGAGCTTAGTTTAATCCATTTCAACGTCCTCCTCTAGATACAGAATGATCAACGAAACATGTTACATATGGAAATACGGATGAAAAAATATCTGTTTCAAAAAATCTGTGTACTCGTAGACGGGTTCTCAGTTAAAGCTCTCTTTGCCTCGTTAGCAAATCACATTAGTTTCGACTGTGGTTCAATGGTGAAGTTTAGCGGTAAAATTAACACATGCCTAAGAGAACAAGTAACTTTGGAAGCATAATCTAGGGAAAATAATAAAAAAGGCTGACCCTTGAATACAAAAGAAAACTAAAAAAAAGGTAAAAACGAAAAAAAAAACTAAAACGAAAGAAAAACTAAAAACT
>JAAAKL020006456.1:0-17985 GCA_010016065.2 Carybdea cf. marsupialis auct. non (Linnaeus, 1758) | reverse complement strand
TTACCGATTGGAGGTTTTACACTTCTTGAGTTAAGCTCTTACAAACTGGTGATCTTCACCTCGATTTCTCTTTTAAATCTGTGTAGGACACAGGGGGCTGAGCCATTCGTCATTCACTGAATGCCGCAGTGACAGAACCCACAGTTTAAGTAGTTGCGCAACGAAGACGCGTTTCCACTAAGCTACGGTCCCTTACCAACGAGAGAGTAATTTTGGATATCTATTGTTTGGATATTACGTCACTAAGCAGCTCACCTGCTAGAGGTGAAGACATGAAGCTCGATAGTCTGTGTGTCTGTTAGCTAACCCGATTCCAGTGAAGTGCGAGATGAGTTGTTGGCATCGTCGGTTAGAGAGAGAGAGTGTGTGAGTTTGTAGAGCCAATGCTCTTGTGTTTGCAGGAGCGTGTTATTGTCTCGGGTCACCGTTGGTAATAGCTGAATGGTGACATCAGTGTTGTAAAATCTCGAAGGTGAAATATCGAGGGACCATCGGGGAGAATTGAACCCACCGTCACCGCAGTTGTGCAACGAAGATGCTTTTCCACTAAGCTTTTTTGGATATTGCGTCACTACATAGCACCCCATAATAGAGGTGAAAAAATTGGGATGTCTATTGTTTGGGTATTACGTCACTACACTTCCACGTATTTTCCGCTGGTGGGCTTGTGCAACTAAGTTGAACTGATACATTCTGACACAGATACAAGATTTAACACGAAGTGTACGCCACAATATGCATATCTAACAATTATCGTTGTTTCCAAGATTGAGAACTTTTATATCAATGGAACTTTTAAAATCCCCGTTTTGGAACAGTAAAATTGCAGTCACAGTAATATTGTCATTGTCAGACACCAATCATGTTGGTTAGATGGTTGTGACATAGCTGTTTAACCCTTCCTATTTCCAACCCAGACTACCGAAATATGGGCACATGATGCAACCTCAAGACATCTCGTTTTGTGACCAGAAACATTATGGAAGAAAGTCAGCGTTGAAAATGTTGTAGGCAGCTTTTAGCTTGAAAATGTTAGAAAAGAAACAAAATCCTCACAAGGCTCAAATAAAATATGACATTTCACTACTTGTGAAATACTGTTTGTTGATGTAATGTGTATAGTAGACAAGTATACTCAAAAGTGTTTAATAATGAATAAGAAGTTTGGGCTCTCAGTTTAATAATTCATAGAGCGTTATCATGGAATAGAATTGTTGCACAGGCCGGTAAAAAACTAGTGCTCTGAAGCCCTGAAAATGTATTAACAGAACGTTTCAATTTAGAATGATCGCGCCCACCGCTTGTTATGACGACACCAGACTTCACTGCCGTTACAGAAGATACCCTTCTTCATTTTAAGAACTTCTCAAATATTCCAGTACCCATGGATAAACGTTCAGGAAGCAAAATATATAACAAGGTTGACAAAGATCTTTGAGATGATGAATGGGCCTATTATATCATTTGTTGTGACGTGTCATTAGTCTTAGAGTTTGGGCCAAGTTATGTGAAATAGCTGGTCGCCCACGCTACATTAGAAAGGATTTTGTAATTCCTCACGACATGTAGTTCTTGGCAAAGATTGCAAGCAAGAAGAAAAGGAGTGGGTTTTCATTCCTACTGTCGTTAGATAGATTGAAGGGTCAAAGTGTCAGAAATATAATCTATATTATCAGCGCATTCCTACTTTAGCGGTGTTTGGTACATTGGCCTCAGTCCCACCCTAACAAATGTCGGGGTCCTTCGCTGATTATATGCGGAGGGAAGGTAATAACGTCACAGATCAAAAGTTTTGGAAATAGAGCGATTTGACTCCAGATGTATAAAGGCAAACCTAAAATAGGCTGTTTCCCAAAATACTAGATCTGTAGTATACATTGTCTTTCAACTAGAGGAGTTTGAATCTAAAAATTTCTGGTGAAAACTTTTTTTATATTCATTGGATCCTTACGTTAGGATCCAGTATCAAATAATAAGGTTTTGTTAGAGAGATCTAAAATTTTGAAAGCTGCTATCTCGATGTTAGGAAAGGGCAACATTTTCAATTTTCGACTATTGAAGCTCTTACAAATAGGGCACCATGAAAACTCCAAACATTTTCAAAATCGTGATGTCACACTTTATCTCCGCATTAGTTTCGCTATAGCTCAGCTTTTGTTTGCGGTAAAGATCGTTTGCAGAGAAGGGCGGAAGTAAATTTTATTCATCTCAAACATAATCTACATAAGAATGCTTTTCAATAAGTTAAAACTAACTCCTATTATTAGTGACCAGACTATGGTTTCAATAAGCATCTGTCAATCCTAAAATATGACAAGGAAAGCCTTAAAGTTTCAAGTTTACGTCTTTGAATACTTGCTGGCAAGACTATGAAATCTAGTCTAAAAGATTTTGGTTTTGACAAGGATTCCAAAACGCACGATATTTTGCTGTGTCTCAACATTATCAGTTCAGACTAGTGTTCTACAGAACTTATGAAAATCGCCCCTTAAAGTTTAGATTTGATCCTTGAAATCCTGCCATTGGCTTCATGACGTAAGATGCAAGCCTGATTAATTAGTTTCCAATGCCCGCCCATCAATGGCCGTTTTAGGGGGAGGCCGACAGGGCCATGGCCCGAGGCCCCGCACCTCAATTCTAAGAAAATAGGATGTGTCTGACTGCCCATATCAAGCTGATGGAAGTAAGTGAAAACTCAAAACTGTATCCACTGGAAGGAATAAAATGTCTCAGGAACTTCCACAGTACGATCATATCTGAGCTTCCTTGCAATGTATGACATCATAGGGCCTGCATCCTTCAAAACCGCCACTGCCGCCCATTAGCATTGAAACACTGCAGCGGCGTAATAACCAGAAAAGATTTAAATGGGTCCCGACAACTAATTCATTTTCAATGAATTTGACAGGTTTAACAAAGAAAATCAAAATTATTTGACAGGCCTGTGCCACCTGTGCCCACCTGACCTCCTGTGCCGTGTGCAGTCTTCACAGCATTTCTCTATCTCATTTCCATTTTCCTACCCTGCTTTTCCTTTCTCTTTTACCGTTCCTTTCTCCATTTCCTTGGCGTCGCACATTCCTTTGCGAAAAGAACCCGAGGATAGTTCCTCCTGTGCGGGAATAGCAAAATCGTTTAATATTTTACAACCCCCTTTACGCTTTCTTACATCAAACAAAATTTGATGATACAGCTGAGTAGCCGTTTGGAGTTATTTCGGTGACAGACAAACAATGCATGACGGGTCGTTTTTGTCAATAATTGACTTGTGGACAGTACGAAGTATCCTAGGCTAAAAATTTCAAAATTTTCAGCTAAAAAGGTATTGTTTTGTGCTGGATCTCTTCACTTGTAGGAACGGTGACGAATACAAGGCACCAACATATAGCTACCAAGCCGCCACCGACACCACCAACCAAAACTTGGCTGAGCAATAGTGTTCGCTCGTTCTTATATTCAGGGTACATTCTATTGCGGTTTTAACACATAAATAAGCGTTACAGTGGATGTCAACCACACGACCCTTCATTCACTTGACACAGTTTAGGTAATTTAATTTATCACAATTGTGACTTGTGAAAGATATGCAACTTATTGAAGCAGAAAGCTGTCCTTGCAGGGGATGACTGGTACTGTGATTGTGATTCGTATGCGAATATAGATGGAAATCGATTAAAGAGTATTTCGAATTGTTCTGAGAATAGCGCCTTAACACTGTCCAACACTGGCGAATCCCAGAAACCTTTCTAAGGTGACAATCTTAACAATTTTGTCTAGGATCTAGTGGTCAACCTACATTTTGTACTTCTAGAAACGTGCCTCGTGTTTGTGTAGAGTTAATCCTGTAGCTTTTGCATCCTTACTTTTGTCCTCAGCGTTGATACAAGTCGAACATGTGATCTTTATGTCTTCATATTTCTACTTATTCATTATGTGGGATTAACTCCCGAGCTTTCTTCACAATCTCCCTCACACTTAACGCCCCCACCCCAAGTCTTACATTTCGCCATCTAAAAAATATCAACTATAAGAAGTATACCAGGAACCAGTAAAGCAGAGAGAGTACTAACAAACAAGGACTTAGCCTGTGTGTATATATAATGTGCGAATTTTGTTTAATTACAATATGTTTAGTTTGATGTTCGTTTCGTACAAAAATTACCCCATATTACTCCAACCGCCCCATGTTTAAGCTTGGGAATCTTCGGAGCTTCTCTTCAATCCTCATCCCTCTAGTCATTCTTTAAAGAGTAGATAGATGATCTCCTTCCTTTATTTTCCGCTCTAGATGAATATATAGCCAACTTTCATCTGTTGTAAACCAATCTGAAATAATGTTACTTCACAGAAAGCGGATGTAAATCATGCGGTAACACAGCAGAAGAATACCAGGAGAGCCACTTGCTTCAATTGTCCATTTCCTTGCTAACAAAAGACCCCATAAGTTTCACTCCATCAGTTCTTTTCTTTTCCGCTACTCATTATCATATTTCCTTAAGATTTAAAAATTGGACCTCGGCATCCCAACCGTTTGATTTACATCCACCAACTTAAAACCTCCTACCTTTTAAACACTGCCTCTCTCCTACGCATTCTTTTACTCCTTCTTTCAATATGGTTTGCAGTCTCTCGGTAAAATACTTCCCGGTGTGAAACTTGCGGTGGATATCTGACTACACATAAATCGGTTATTTGGGCTTACCCTTCTCGCCTCGTTGTTGTCGCCCACTACGTTGGTGTAACCAACACAAACACCGGAGAATGATGCAATACACGTAATATTAACTGAAAAATGAAATAAAGAACTGGTAAATCAAAGACAGTCAAAATTATTGTAGGAGTCCTTTATACACTGTCCCCAGTAGTTATGCCTCTCATTTCGGTCGTGTTTTTACCTGTACGTAATCTTTCAAACCTTTTAGCTTATCACAAAATTTTTAGTTCTTCTGGTTCATTGACCATTACCCCCTAACAAGACGCGGCCGTAGTATGTGTCTTCCTCCTTCGACCAATGGCTTGTTACTCATTTTCTGGTGGGCACAGAATGAAGTGAGTGTTATATACACCACGTTACTTGCAATTTCCCCTTTTTGGCTGACCGTTGCCCAATAACTCTGAAAATATATGAACTGTCAGCAAGATGTTCCTGTTGTTGTATGTCTAGGCATTCGGTATTACCCTCAAGGTTTTTTATTACTCTGATAAGCAGCCCCACAACTAGAGGAGGATCAATTTCATCCGCATCCCCCGTACTTCCGACTACCCCGCTGGTTGGAAGCATGCTACCTTACTTGGATCTATATATTGCCCTGATCCACCGCTGATGGTTCCGGAACGGATCTCTTAGTATGAGGTACTTTTGTATGCCATTTTTTGACGTGTTAAAATGCAGAAAAATGAGCTTTACCAAGTTATGTACTTTTGTTTCTAGCAGAAAACTGCCTGCGCGAACATTTTTCTTGTTTACAGAATGCACCTTTTACATGTGAGTAATTTGATATTATTCTATTTACCATAGTGTATTGGTTGAAAGTGGGCGTATAATTGACGCCTTAACTCAACAATGGTGGGAGTTAAGTTTCCTATTATTGTTCTACCAGCTGCCAATAGTCCCCCATTCTTGTGTTACAAAGACGTTCTCTGAAACTAATAAAAAGTTCTAGTAATTTGACTTGCGATCTAGTTTCTAATGGACGAAAGCAGGAATCAAAAATCAGTTTGCATTAGACAACCCTATTCTTTGAAGCGATGCTTCCATTCTTTCTGGGACGATTAAGTTATGAACATGATGTTTGCAGATCAAATGTCAATGTTAAGGTGCTGTTTTCTCTAGTGATGAAATGTTAATCTGTTTAACTCTTTTCGTACAGTGAAAAATACTTTATATACAAGAGATCCTATTTGCACTTTATAGAAGTGGCAAGGAGCAATGAAAAGTGATGAATTCCGCCAGAGCATGATACAAACTAGGTAATCTTTTAGCTTCCGTTTTTAATATTTTAATGCTGGCTCCCCAAATATTCGTAAAGCATCATCTAACAAGTTCGTATATCGATGTCTTCGGTGTTAATATTTGGACACCTAATTATTCGAACCAAACGCCAATATACTTTCCTATACTCTCTAATGATGCACAAAAACTGTTGTAGCTGACTGAAGTTTCAGCAAGAAAGTGTGAAAAGCTAGAGAACACTGCTTTTGTAGGTTGATTCAACCTACCCTCGATCACAGAGAGCTGTTGTTATGATTTTGATATAGTTTTTTATCGGTATATCAGAATTTCAATTGTTTTCCTCACTTTATTTTCTCTGAATACCTTGGTCTAGGCCTAGGTGTTCTTGAGAGCCCAGGGGATATAAGGAGCAAGTGTCTCTCGCAAGAGTATTTCTACCAAAGGCAACTGTACTCCTTTTTCTAGCTCCGCCCATGCTACAATGGATCCCTTAGGTAATAAATAGTATGTTTCAGTTGGCCGTATCATGATATCACCCTGTGCACCCTTGCACATGGAGCCCAGAGGCCCAGTACCATTCACCTTTGTTTCGGCTTTCCCTCTCTTCGCTTTCATGGCAGAGAAAGTTCTTGCACCTCTCTTCCAGTGTAGTTTGCTTTGCTTCTCTTCACCTGACGAGACCAACTCAAACGGGATCCTCTACACTTCTCACCAATGTTTTACACTTACAATCTCTACGGGACATCCTAATCCGTCAAATAGATTTTTCAAGTTTGTCTACAAACGCGTCTGCACTCGTTCATTACTATAACTTCTACTCTCTTTACTCCATCATCTTTCTCCACTTGTACCATCTATAATATATCCTCCTGTTTACTTCCACATCTATTACAACATCATTCTATAAAATACTCTTATGTTTCGTGATGGTAGTTACCTGTTGCAGCGGCTGTACTTGTTTCTGTATACACCTGTACGATATTTATCGTAAACATCCATACTCCGTTTTAGCTTTCAAAACCTTCATTTCCTTCTTTCCTACTCCTACCTTCTATCCATCAAACTCTTTCTCAAGGCCCTTCATGTACCATGAATTACTTGACATGTGGCTTCTCTCTTAAGCTCCATGACAGGACCCATCATTGATGCAAAATAGGAAAGAGGTGCAGATACTTGGTCAAGTCCAGCTTCAATTGTTACTAGTTTCCTAATTCGCGGAATACACCTTACTAATGTCTCACCTGGATGCTATATGTTTGCCTACCTATTGTAAAGTTTTCATTTAATCCCTTACTGCAAACGCACCACTATACAGTGGCTCTTCTCTCGCATGCATTTTCAAGGTCAGTGAGCACTCATTGCATTTTTTACTCTCTCATGGCAAATGTGGCATCTGTTTTTGACCTTCCTTTCGTAAACCCAGATTGCTCGTCACTGATATCACTAAATGCTGTGGTACATGAACTTCTTATGCAGGTAGTTCTAGGTACTCGTGATGTCATCTTTATTCTTAAATGCTGACACCAGCATGATCAGGGAGTTTATACACCGAAGTGGCACGTGGCAAATGGCAAGCCACAGATGACACAAATCAAATGACACTTGAATTGCTGATTTCATACTAAAGTGTCACGTAGTAAGTAATTCCCACCTTATTGTCCACGGGTCTATAGGTTTTTGAAGTCAATCTACTTACTGTCATTGTAAGTTTGATTAGATACTAGAGAAATAGAACAGTATGTCACCAACGTGATTCGAACCCGTGACCCAACCATCCGCGGAGTGCGCTCTACCAATAGTGCTACGTAGTACGTGACCCTTGTTGATAACATGATCTATTTCTCTATCCGTCACATCAGCTCCCAAGACTCAACCGGAGGACATCGACATCCAGCTCTATGCAATTTTGGAGAATAGCCTCTCTGTGTAATGTGACTTTACCATGGAATGATGGGCCGCTGGCAATTCTTTGCTTTTACTTATCCACTGCTTTCGCACCCTCCAACCCCATTACACCATCGCCACTGTCAAGCCGCGTCAGAAGCACTATGTACTATGTACGATTGGTTCTGTGGGGTCTTATCACAGCGTATCTTTATTCTGTTCTTATTATTGTAAGAACTTCTACAGCTTGAGATTAGGATTTTATTTCACACCGAGTATTTCGGCCTTCCTTGTTCATACGATAAGAAAAGACATCTTCGTGAGTTCTCTGAATGTTTCTCAAAAGACGCATGCGCAAAGTTATTTTCAGCATTGTTTGTGGTCAGTAATCTCCATGATGTTTGTAGCACATTGAACATTTTATCTTCGAGGAGAGTTGACAAGGAGGAATACACCTGCTCTGTCTCTCGCCGAAGTGCACGTTCCTCTAACAGTTTCTTTACACTCGTTTATTAGTGAAAATGAAGGCCTCAGGAGAGTTAACGACGTACATAGCTCTCTTTTTGGGACTAGTACTTGGACTTGGAAATATCGGTTCTTGTGTTTCCGTTTGTTCTGACTCAGTGTTCTCGAAAGCTAATCGAGATGGGATAACCCGTCGCAGCGTTTTGGCCAATGGCGACTTCATAATTCAAGGCATTATGCCATTTACGTTGGATTCGAACTGTTCTAAAATATCTAGTAGCGCTCTGGGATTTATGTACGCGATGAAATCAGCAATTGATGACATTAACAAAAGTCCTCGATTGCTACCAAGATACACACTTGGTTATCAGTTTGATGACAGTTGTGTTAGTATTCCTTCGGTTATGGCGAGAGGGATCGAAATTGTCTCACTACACAGGCCACATTCTGTATGCCGAGCTGATTTTCTAGACTGTATTAATTCACAATATGGAAGCAAGGCGTCTGTTAAACGTGTTACTGCTGTGGTAGGGACAGCAATGTCCTTTACGACAATTCCCCTTGCCAGCCTTCTTGGCTTGTACAGCATTCCACAGGTTAGCTATGCGGCATCAAGTCGTTTACTGAGCAAGAAAAATCTGTACAAATCGTTCTTTCGGACCATTCCATCGGATGAAAACCAAGTACTTGCCATGTTGGATGTCATAGAAAGATTCAGGTGGAATTACATTTTTGTTGTCGGAAGTGATGATAATTATGGGAAATTAGGTATAAGCACTTTAAAACAACATGCACCGAGTCGAAATGTTTGCATTGCCAGAGATGAGTACATCCCATACAATACTGCCGAAGTACAAGCTAAGGCAAAGACTATAGTGGAGAAAATAAAAGCCATGGATAAAGCTGTCGTGGTTGTACTTTTTTGTTATGTGAGCCAAGGGACGGCAATTTTGAAGGAGGCAGAGAGACAGAATGTCAAACGCCTATGGTTGACTAGTGATGCTTGGAGTCCAAGTGCAGTGCATATGGAAGTCAGCCCAGAATACCTGATCGGCATCCTGTCTATCTCTACCAGGAAACAGTACATACCCGGGCTTGTCGAGTATGTTGCGCGGAAACTGCAGACAGACTACGAGTGTAATACTTGGCTGCAGATGTATCTCGAACAGAAATTGAATTGTCACCGATCGAAAAAATCGAAATATGGTTTTCGTTGTGGCTCAGATTCAATAGATCCCGATCCTCTTGTGATTGCAAAGAGAGTGATAGGAGCATATGGTGGTAGTATCCCCAATATTATTGACGCAGTTAGAGCCATAGCATACAGTATCCAATCAGTCCTCGAAACCACCTGTAATTTTACAAAGGCAAACGAAAATATGACGTTTTGCCCTCCGAATGTTCCACTAGAAACAAAGGCAGTCACAGAACACCTCAAACTCGCAAATTTTACTGGTGTTTTGAATTCAACCATACAGTTTGACGAAAGTGGAGACCCAAAGTTTGCATTCTATACTTTGGAAAATATACAGAAGGGAAGTTCGGGTAATTTAGTATTCAAGAGAGTTGCAACTTGGCAAAACGTTGGAGTAAAGAAACGATTGGACATTGACCCACAGCTGATCACTTGGCCAGTTCACAGCAACAACAAAGCACCCGAGTCCACTTGTAGCAAGGAATGTAAACCAGGTCAGTTCGTTGCTGCGGAGACCGAATGTTGCTGGAGTTGTCAGCCGTGTGGCAAAAATTCAGTGAGTAATATTTCCATGGCTCGTAAGTGTTCAAAATGCCCAAATGGTTACCATACAGATGTTGGCCGGACAACTTGTATAATAACACCGATATTATACCTTAAAGCAGAGGATGCTGGAGGTATCTCCATAGTTATTGTAAGTGGCATTGGCATTCTTGTAAGCCTACTTTCCCTTCTGGTGTTTTACAGTTTACGGAAGTCACCTGTGGTCATGGAGAGCTCCCCACACTTACTGTTCTTTTCATTAGTGATGCTTCTTATTACTTTCTTTTATGGCCCTTTACATGTAGTGAAGCCAGATGAGACATTATGTTCAGGTCGAAGTGCCTATTTTTTCATCTTGTTTGCACTATTTTCAAGTGTCTTGTTAGCCAAGACACAGCTCATTACACATTTCCTTGGTCATAAGGTCCAGAAGCTTGTGAAGATGGAAACTAGTGGACTTCATTTTATCTTTATTGCAACATTAATGCTTATTGAGCTGATCCTCATTATTGTGTGGCTGAAAGTGGATCCAGTACCTGTGGGAATACTTAACTCAAGCAGCAGCAATGAAATTTGGTTAGACTGCAATGTTGATTTGTCTGCAGTCAGGCTTGTTGCCACTCTGTTTCCATGTGCAGTATTACTCATTGCCACAGCAACTGCATTCCGTGAACGCAATAGTGAACACCCATTTCATGAGCCAAAGTTTGTGAGTTTTGCTACAATTGCACTTTGTATTATTATTGTTGCATTTTTGCCAACATTTAAGTATGTAGTTGGTATTTACAGAGCCATTGTCATGGCCTTCACTGTGGATATCTGTGGATTTACTTTTCTTGGATGCCTTATGGTGCCAAAATTGTATGTAGGCCTTCTCAGAAGGGAAAGAAATTTGTCAGTAGCTGGTGTAACTTTGACCCAAGATGCTTGCCAAATTCATGACATTACAGGAGGTAGAAATGGTTTTTCTGCAGATGACAATCGTAATGTTT
Source organism: Carybdea cf. marsupialis auct. non (Linnaeus, 1758) (assembly GCA_010016065.2). Taxonomy (NCBI): domain Eukaryota; kingdom Metazoa; phylum Cnidaria; class Cubozoa; order Carybdeida; family Carybdeidae; genus Carybdea; species Carybdea cf. marsupialis auct. non (Linnaeus, 1758). Next base: position 6,953 of record JAAAKL020006456.1, on the reverse strand, counting down.
CTCCATCTCCAAATGGATCTCAATTAAATGGAAAGCAGGAGACACCTAAACTCCAGTTGCTACCACGGAAGGGTCTTAGTGAGAGTAAGACAACAGACTCACCAACATTACATCCTACAAGAGAAAAGAAGCTATCAGATAATAATTCTCATAGTGAGTTGATCATTACCACAAGTGTGGCTTGATCAGGAGTGATTTGTTAGCTTTAGGATTACATTATTTAATTATTGGATGACTTTTATCATTACTAGAAGGATACAAAAGTCTAGTTATAGTGAGTATTTATAATTGCATACTAGATCTTGTTAAGATGTAGATGCCATACAATGGAACATGGCAGTAGTACACATAAAGTGGGATTCAAAAATGCTTTGTACAGGGAAAAGTTACCAGTGGTAGCAGTGGTATAGTGGAAGATACAAGGCTAACATAGAGAAACAATGATATTAAGGTAACACTTTAGCTAAGTAGATGGTGGTTTTGCTTGAACAAACACCCTGGGTGCTTTATTTAGCCTTTACTGTGGAAAGTGGCACATAAACAAAGGAGAGCTTACTTTGCACAGTAAAATCTATTGTCAAATTTATTGATGATTTTGCAGTAGCACTTTGGAAGGTAAAGGTTTTACATAAAATATGTGTTAAGAACCAATAGAATATTCTATTAATTTTGTCATTCTAGAAGTATAATGAAAGCTGTTTCCTGTAAAGTGCCAAGAGGCATGGATTTACTTATTTGTGGGAGATAGGAGGGATCATTTTAAAGGAATTGAGTGTGTTAGTCAAGTAGAACTCAAACATGATTACACATTTAGAACAATTCTGCATGCAAGTGGATTTGAAAGGCATTTTTTAATTATTTTACTCATGATGTATACCACTGCCACAGATCTCCTGGCCTACTTTCTCTTTTGCATAATTATGTCAGTAATCAAAGCCAGATAATTTCAAACCAACCTCTCAGCAAAGGGGCCAGAGCAATTCTTTTGTTATTGATAGTAATTAATAATGCATATCACAATTTATGAGTTATAAGTTCATGTGTACTTGTATGTGGTAAAATATGAAAGCAAGATGAGTCATGTTAGAATAGTACCCTTATGAAGAAAGTGTCAGAGTTTAGTTATAGAAATAAGGGTGGCATTTCAGAATTCAGTGCTAGTTAAGTTGATATGTCAGCATAAGTTGTTCATGTTACATATGTGTAATGATACATTCACATCAAGACATTCTGCAAGAAACTGTCAAGTTACCTATCCACAATTTTGCAAGTTGAAAACTTCCCCTCAGCTAGAAAAGGTAACAAAACAGTGAATACTACTCTTTGTATATATTGTGGTATGCCCATCTTTCTGCGTAAATGTACACCACAAGCATCAGAGAATCCAATTGTTTCTGAAGAGGATGGACTGCATGAACAGTGGAAGGCAGTAGGTACCACTTTGTATAGTGAAAAAGCTTGGGTTTGAAACATCGAATGTTGGAAGATATGACGTGGTAATTTTCTGATATAGATCTTATTTCACTATCTAAAAGTTCTTGGGATTTTCAGAATGAGCATTAGGATATCTTTATGGTATTATAAGATGACATTGCCCTGTCCTTATATGCCATGGACAATACATTTTCATTCCCAAAGAGCTACACAAATTGTTGATGGTAGAAAGTGTTTTTTGCAGATGTTAAACACAGTTTCTGTATACCTCTATTTCATTTGTTATTTGATGTATCATATTTGTATGTTTATGTTGGTTTTTTACATTCATTATAAACTATTATATGGTAAGTTAAGGGTGCAGATTGTATATCTTTCTAGGCTCTCTGTCCTTGTTATAATTGTGAACTGAGTAAGATGCAGAAATATCATGTTAGCTACTTGTGGACACGTATTTAATAATAGACTATATCTTATACTCACCACAATAAACAAAAGATCTAGATGAAAATGCGTGTTGAGTATTATGGAATGTTTGTAGTTGGTTGGAATGATTGTTATTTATCATCATAATTGTTATTACTGTAATTCAAGAACATATTTTACTTATGACACAGATTCAGTTTGAATACAGTAGTTGATGTAGATATAGGTCCACAAAGTTTATATATGTATATGTAGGAAAGTATCTGTTTATATTGCTCCTCTACCACACTCTTATAGGCCATTCACATTTTGGTAGGCTATACACACTGATGTACATTTGCATTATTTATATGCAGTGGTTAGGAGACTAGTTTCTGTTGGTGAAAATACTATGTACAGCTGAGGATCACATAGCATTACTTATCAACTGACCAGGGTTCATACCATTCATTTTCCTTGTTGCTCTTCAAATCAATAACCAATTATTACACCCTTTCCAATTACTAACCAGGCTTCTCAGCCCCGTGTGGAGATAGTAACTATTTATTAATTTCAACCAAATGAATAAATAGCATTATCATCATTTCAGTAATCATCACTTGCAATAACTGAATAGATTAAGTAAAGATGAGAGCAGAAACCAGGTGAAGGATAGGATAATCTGGAAGTTGATTACAAGAAAGCGTACAACACATGCTAGCGTGTAAAACATATGTTAACCGAATATGATGATGATGATGATTACATGTGAAACAGATCAATTTTAAGTTAACCAAAAATGAATATAATAGATGTTCTTAGCATCTTTGCAACCCCTGAGAACCAGTGTCACACCACTAGAGGTGCAATCACTACTGTTTATGAGCCATTGGTGTTTATGTATCCTATAGGTTGCATGCAGAATACCCAGTATCATACATATTTGCACATCCAAAACTTGCCACAACTACATAGAATTGGAGGCTATGAAATGTGAAATGAGAGTTTCTTACCTACCCTACTATGAAGTTATTAGCACATAGAGTCTTTTAAATTGGTATAGAAAGAAGAGTATTTATGTATGAGTGACGTTTTGTTTAGCTGAGTAGTAATGAAGGTCAGCACCATGGCCTGTACAGTATGCAGAGAGGAGAATTTAACTCTTCACCTCTTTATGTCTAACCAGCAGTGGAAATGACGTTTTTGAAGGGGACATACAAAAGATGCTCTGTTCCCTGCCAAAGTTGTCCTTGTTAGAATGTGGCTGAAAAGGTAGCCTGTAGCATTGCTGAGTTATGATAACAGTCAGCAAGGGTGGCTCAGGTGGCCATTTTAAATCGTGTTTAATTGTAGCTTCATTAAATGCCACAAATCATTTCACCAAGTTCACAATACCAGCATGTGATCAGTTGTAGATAATGGTAGATGTACGAAATATACATGAAACCATTATTGACTGAAAAATTTGATGTTCAATTTATATTTATCATTGTCACAAAGGATTCTGTAGTCCTATCCCTAGTAAAATCTTTAACAAGTCCGAAAGACAGGCATCTATGATTCTAGTGCATCATTTCACCAAAGAAGTCCCTGAAGGGATGAAGTTGTGTTATAACTAGGGTGTTTACACTTAAAGGGACCATGGGCTTGTACAAATTTGATAGCCTACTTGAGAAAGCCATGTCATTTCAGTTGCATCTGTGCTTAGCTGGGAAATGCAAAGTACAGTAGAGCTGGTAAATTTCACTCCACTGTAAGAGTTGGGAGTTGATATCACCTCCCATTTAATGCTATTTGTGCAAGAGAGCAATGTGGAGGGAAAGTGATGATGCCACAAGTCAAATGTTTTTGAAATAGTATGGTTTTGACTCAAGATATCTAAAGCCAACCCTAGAATGTTATTTCCCTAACTATCTGACCTGGAGTGTATATAGTGTTTAAACTAGAGCCATTTGAATCTCAAAAGTATCTACTCAAAACTCTGGTAATATTTCTTGAACCCTTAGAAGTTACGATCCAGCATCAAATAATAAGATTTTGTTAGAGAGATTTAAAACTTTGAAACCTAATATCTCCATGATGGGAAAGGGCAATACTCTCAGTTATGGCCATTAATGTTCTCACTAAATGGGCAACATAAAGATGGAGTTTTCCCCAAAAACTCAAACATTTTCAAAATTTTGTCGTCACAATTTGCTTACGCATTGCATATAGTGTGTAACTAGTTTTCTGTCCTTGCAAATGCACACTTATTTGTAAGCTAGCGCCCTTTTTTAATGTAGTTGTGAGCACCCTCCCTGTCTTAGAGCCTATTAAAGCAGCTCAGTTGGGTTTTGTTTGAGCATACACAGTTGTACCCCTTTTCCAATGTGAACACTTTGCATAGATGAAAAACTCCAGCAGTAATCTGAAGATGTATATTTTTAGTGAACATCACATATTTGTAACAGCAGCTTTCTCATTAGCTTACTTTTTGTCATTCTAGAGATTATGTATTGAGAAGATATATGTATAGTATTGTGTAGTAGTCGTATATATTAACCTTGTATTTGCTTTGGAACTACTAAACTTATTTTAAAGTTTTATCCTGGTACAGGGTTTAAGAATGTAGGTGATTGATAATTATAACAACTAAAGGTATATATATATGTATGTTAAATAACAGATGCAGGTGTGAAAATTGGCACGTGAACAATTTCAATGATGCTTTAATTGATGAGAACATGATTTCCTGAAAATTCCTTTGATTTGTCGTTTATTTACTCCCTGCTATTTGTTGATAATAATCAAGCTTAAAGTATAAAGTGATGTTATTGGGGATAGAAACCTAAAGTGGGGTATAGATTTTCTGAAATTTTAAGGCTGTGGTCTTTAGGTGACACAGGCTGAGTTTTCTTGGTTGATACGGCTGAAGTTGTAACTTCTGAATCTGAAATGGAGTTAGAACTTCTGATCTGTCACAGGTTGTTCCATTCCCTTATGTTGATCGCATTCCACTATGAATAGGGAGATGAAGGTTTGCATGCATATGTCTCATTATGAAATACGTTTAGTCAAAGACCTTTTGAGTTAGTATTCCTCTATTATTATTGTACCCTACGCTGACCTGAGCATCAAGTATAATTTACTGATACACTCATTTTCTATAAGCATAACGTTTTTAGTGCCAGCCTCATGCCTATAATTTTTTTGAAAAACTCAGGTCTCACTTCCTTTTTAAGATGGTAGTCGAACTGCAGACCTGGTTCACTTAAAATTATAAACATGTTGCGGTATGTGCATCAAAAGAATATCATTTTATATAATGACTTCGATTACATTCTTTCAAATGGAAGGGGGAGGAGATAAATTATAGTTATTTATTGTGCTTGAAATTGGGAGCTTTCGTAATTTGGACGAGAGGTAGGGCCTGAAAATTGGATGATTTTGTGGCTGCCATGTACCTGTGGTCCCTAATGCTTTAGAAATATCTTGTTGTATTCAATTGTGTTCATTTGTCAATGAGTAAGAGATGGCAGTTATTCTATGATAGGATGGTCTATTCCATCGTGACGTGGGGTATAGTCAGTACTCATAATTTTGTGCAATTTATTCTGAAAGATTTCGTGTGACAGAACTGTATTCCCTTGAATAAGGGCATCCCTAGAGTAAATGGCCCCGAAAGGTAAGAATTTAAAATAGGCGCACATACCTCCTGGTATTTCAGAGTCACTGACGTTTATCAGGTTTACGGAATTTCAATAGGAGAAAATCGTACTTACCTTTTTATATTTTTTCTTGAAATCTACGAGAGCATTGTTAGATTTTGAATTTAAGAAGCCATTGTTTGAATTTAATTTGAACCTGAAATTGGCGTTACAACACTGTTTGATGACAGACGAAATAGAATTGAAAGTCGGAAAATTTGAAGGCGAAAGTTCGTTACGGCGCGGGGGAGCATAGAATAGAAAACTATAGTTGATTGAAATGGCCTGTTGCCGTTAGTGTTAAAGAGACAATGCACCATTCCAGATTTGATGTTTTGCTCCGCTTCAAGTATCAAAGACCAGAAGTCCGTCATGTATGTAAAGAACTCGTGAGACATCCTCGACCAAAATTATTACAGCGAGGTAAACACTTGCCCTCTTTATTGGGTAATGTTTCGAGGGACGTTAATGAATAGCTAAGGTTGGCCCAAGACGTTTTCAAGCATACCGAGGCGAATAGCATTAGTTTTTCATACTCAAGATTGACTTGGTAAGCCGCAGGTGCCAATTATAACCATCGTTATTCCAGTTATGAACATTTCCTGTAACGAGAAGTTATCGTTTGAGAATATATTTGAGAATTAACTGAAGCATGCAGCAAAGCAAAATGCAGGAGCGCCAACTCAAGAAATAGGTTTTTAACGTTACGACTGAACGCATCTTCTTCAATGCGGATGAGCAGACAGTAGTGCAGATTTTTTCAGAACGCATATACGTGACTAAATCAGACGAAACCGTGAAACTAGCCTTTGAAACCTTTCCTTGCCTCCATACTTTAGTTAAAGGGCTTCTTATCAGTCAACCGCGAAACATGCTCGCTGCAAGTCGAAGTATGTAGTGAGAAGGCGATGGCTCCCTCACAGCCGAACACAGATTATGCGTAGGCGTTTGCCTGGATTGCAACTGAATACAGTGTACTGTGTAGGACACTCTCAGGACAAAGATGCCGAAAAGAAGTACATTTTTCATTAGTTCTTTTAAATCGAATTAAATCAAACAAAAAAAGTACGTGCGCTATTAGTCAAGGCCGACAAAACTCCTACTCATAGAGTATCATCCACTGCAGAATTTACTGTTCACCTTCAGCGACATTTCACTGATCTTTAAAAAGCCACGTAAATTTGCCGTGGGAATATCAGAGCAAAACACTAACAGGCCCGTATGTAATGCGAGGGGAAAGTAATGACGTCACAAATTGAAATTTATGGGAATAGTATGGTTTTGACTTTAGACATCTAAAGGCACCCCTGGAATAGGCTGTTTCCCAAAATACCAGACCTATAATGTATATAATAAAACAAAACATAATCCGAATATAAGCATTTTCTTGATTTTAAGATATAAAATTCAAAGAAAACGAATATATGA
>JAAAKL020006454.1:0-17988 GCA_010016065.2 Carybdea cf. marsupialis auct. non (Linnaeus, 1758) | reverse complement strand
AGGTTACTAAGCAATAGTAATGATGATAGTAATTCCATCCTCAAAGAAGTTGAGAGGGTAAGAAGGTCATTAGCAGTAGAATTGAAATAGAGAGATGTGGAAGTAACACCATCTGAATATACAAAAGAAGTAAGAAAAGAGATTCAAGAGAATGAAGGAACATGGCAAGAAAAACCTGCATGGTACATGCCCAGTGACAATCTATCAAGATGATGTAAACCGACAAAGAACTCATGAATGGCCCAAAAGCTCAAGCACTGAAGTCAGAGACAGAGGGGATCATCATGGTAGCATAAGATCACAGTTTTCCAAACAGGGATTTTCAGAGCTAGGTTACGAAGTCGAATTTGACTCCAATAATTGTAGACCATGTCACAGATATGAAGAAACAAATGCTCACATAGTCTCAGGATGTAAAGTCCTTTCAAAACAGTAATACCTGGAAAATTCAGATGTATCCACTGACTCTTATGAAGGAGATACAAGACTGAGGCAGCAGGAAGATGGCATGGTCTTAAAGGATTTGACAAGGGTTCACAGAAACAAACAGTGTGAGGATCTTATTTGATATGCCAGTACATAGAAAGGGAGATCAGAACAAACCGATCGATATTTTTGAAAAACAGCGAAGAAAACTTGAAGTTATTGATAAACGTGACAGTGCCATCGGAGAAAAATCTTACATAGAAAGAAAACTTGAAGAAGAGATAACTAGAATGCGGAACGCTAGAGTCAGCACGGTGTCCGTCATATTTGCCTCCCTAAGGCTGGTGAGAAGAGGTATACAGTACTACTTGAAAGTTCTCAAATTCAAGGCTCTGTCTATGGAGATGCTGTAAAATATAGTTCTGCCGGGAACTATCTGAATCGTCAGGACGTTATTGTCACTGTGAGAAGAAGAGTTGGAGATCTGTGGTATCAGGATCTGTTTCCGACTATAGATATTCGATTTCACTGAAATGTACATGCATTAGTTCACACTAATTGAGTAATGAATGCCTCTTCTCAAACTTCAGCGCCATCTACTCATTCTGTAGCTGTGCAGAGAAATAAGCTTTAAAACTAGACTACCCTTCCCGCTATTTTACCGATTACGAAGGGGTGAGTAAGATGTTATAGGAGCAGATCTTGATTTCACATTTCGACAACAACAATACAAACATATTTAAAAAAACAAGAAGGAAAAAGGGAAAGAAGCAAACAAAACAAAAGCAATAAACACCAAAAACTTTAATTAGTAAAAGTCGAGATTTATTAGGTTAGGCCAATCCTTGTTTCTCCTGCGTATATGTAATGGGAAGAGCGAAAAGCAACTTCAGTAACTTTGTTGAGGACTTCTTTACTATCAATGCCATTTCTCCGTGATAGTTTGTCAACTTTTCAATATTTTTCGGATAAAAGCTTAGTGATGATACTTTTAACATACAGACAATAACCTTTTTGCTTGCAATTATTATGTTATCTTGAAGATTTCTATATTCATCCTCTTCGTAATCCGTCGAGTAATATAAATTTGCTTCGAAGAATTTCTTCAAGTCTTCAGACAAATTTTGATACTTGAGATTTTTCGATCAACATTTGTCTCGAAGCCGACAATTAATTCTAGAATATACAACGAGTTGTTCGATTGAATTATCAAATCAGGCCGAAGATCAGGTTCAGTAATGAGGCATGGTGATTGATATCCTGAAATATCCTTAAAGATGTGAAGGGGTTGGATTCGAAGAAGACAAGAAATGAGATGTCACTTTTAAGAACGGAATCGTGTCTCCAGTTGTGTTGTAATGTCCGTGATTAAGGTGAGTGAGGCAGCTAGATACAACATATTGAAGAGTTTGAGAGTGTGGACATGTAAAACATAGTTTTTTTGCTGTTAATAAGCATTTTCGTGAAATGTGACATCTTTTTACAGTCTTTTTTGAGTTTTTCTTAGTTCGCTTTGTTACATTTGTAGATTTTCCTCATGAGTTTAGCATTATATGTTGGCTTTATGAAGGGATGGGAGAACGGAGGGTATGCCCCCCATAGATTTGCCAAACCTCATTTTCTTTGCTTGTGTACTTTAACTCAAAAATGGGTTTTTAGACTTCGTTATGTCAATGGATAATGTCATCACGAAATTGTTTCATCTGCTAAAATTGTTCAATTGTTACACCTCACGAAACATACCTTTCCACACAATGATCAAAGGCACCTTAGTGGAACGTGAAAAAGTAGGTTTGAACCCAGCCTACTTGCCCCCCATCTGCTTTACCTTCCCCCGCCCCTGATTATATCCATGTCTGTCAGAACAGCGTCATGGTGAGAGTCAAAGTATGCTGACTGAGGACATACTGAGTGCTAGACTAAGTTTAGGATATTCTGTTGTCATCTAGTTGATTCGTTAACTTGTTTAAGGTATGATGATGTTGTAGTTATCAGCGGCTGTTGGCAGGTAGGGTCTGTCTGGAGCCTTAGAATCGACTTGCTGTTTTGTCCAGTAAATATTCGGGCAGTTGAAATCACCTAGTAGTGCAGCATTTTTAGAGTTTGGTTTGTTGAAAAGTACTTGCAGTGATAAACAGAATTGGACTAAGGCTCGCTCCCTGACGTATGCCCACTTCAAAGTAGAATGGCTTTGTTAGTATTTATTTCGTTGTCACGATTTTGATGTTCAATAATGACTGGCTGTTGGTGTCGCAAGTAGTAAAAGCGCCTTTGTCAGACTGAATCCGTATGTACGTTGAGTGTGAAATAAAATGCACAAGCGACAATTCCTGGGAAAATAGACCCTCAAGCACCAGGCACCGATTTTGTCTTGATCCCGCCCAGCCCTGTCCCGCCCTTATATATTCTGTATTTATTCTTTATATGTTGCTACAACGTTTCCTTGGACAGTTTACATCAATAGGGGTCAACAGAGTCGACCAGTAGATGTCAATAAATACTCCCAACCGTCCACTACAAAGGTGATGTGCCACGACCACAACCCGTAACGATCTGAATAAAACTCCAATATATTCGTCATGTTGTTGAAAGTAATAAGTAAATCCTTGCCAAGAACTGCTTGTGGTAGGGTTGCCTGTTTTAAAGCGTTGGATTCTGGGAGAGGATCTCCGAGAGTGAGCAACGTTGTCGTGAAAATCTGTTCCTTTGCCTCACCACGGTTCTTCTCAGCAGCAGCCACCAGTGATAGAAGATCAGGGAAGACGTTAGTGAACGGAGTGAATCTTTATTATGAAACTGCAGGGAATTCCCCGGATGTTGTTTTTTGTATGCCAGGTATGTGAACATGAAGCCATTGTATCTTTACATTGGTTAGAGTCTCTATCCTCATGCTTATTTCATTCTTTCCTATTTGATATTTAGACCCACGCTGTATCGGTGGGCAATGGGAGGGTATGTACATACATCGCCAGCTAAGACAAGAGTGTAAAGGAGAATAAAGGAAGAAAAAGAACATTTCAATGGAAAAGGAAGAGAAGAGTTAAAACCCAAAGATTCAACGCCAAACCAAACTAAACGAGAGATACAAACATAACATGGGCGTGTCGACATTCAGCATGTAATTTCGCTATCAAGCCTTAGTTGTATTAACTTTGCTCCTTTGAAGAAAGGCGCACTTTTTATCAGATGGAAGAACTCAAATGGGAGATTTGTAAGAGAACGTAAGCCCGGGGTTGATAAAGGATTCATATTGAATTTTTATAAGAGAACGTAAGGCCCGGGGTTGGCAAAGAATTGAAGGTTTCATGTTGAATTTTTAAGGGAGAATGAGAGGCTCATTGCTATCAGCTTTCGTAATTGAATTACTGAGTAGCTGACTGTAATCAATTAAAGGCGTAAGTGATAAACTAAATTCCATCTAAATTCTTTATAATCATGAGCCCAAGAGTCAGCTGGGGGGTAGCACAGGAGTATATGATGCTGTTTAGCGCAATGTACTGTATGTACTTATCTAACAATTAACATTTCCTTTTATGGAACATTTGTTCTTGGTACTTTATCTATTTTATGCCATCAACTCAATGTTATCTGTCTAGGAGCACTAGGGACAGCCTCATCTGATTTTGGACCTCAGTTATCTGCACTTTCCAAGGATTTTACTGTTGTTGCATTCGACCCACGTGGATATGGGCAATCAATCCCTCCAGCTCGTGATTTTCCTCTTGATTTTTACCAACGTGATGCGAAAGATGGTGGTGCATTAATGGAGAGTTTAGGTACGTACACAATGTGAAGGTGCATGTTCTATTATATCAGTAGTAAGGAATGATTCACAGACATTAGCTCACTGCTGCACAATGTGAGTGTTTCAATCAACATTTTTACCACTCTTCCAAGGAATTGTTTAGGCTGAATAACTACACCAAATGACTAATATTGTTTGTATTTCAGCCTTTGTATTCAGGATAGTTGCCCTTCCTAGCCAATGGTCAAACAATTCATTTCGTGTATCTCAACTGTAATCTGCATGCATGATTTCTTAACCTTCCTTTTTTAAAGTAGCCCCACTTATTCATTAAGTGTTCCACCCTAATACCTACCACACCCATAGTTCTTCAGTTGAAATATTTTCTGGATCTATGTCTGATTCTAAAAAGACAATTACTACAAAATTTGCTAGAAATTGAGTCATATTTGAGCATGAGCACTTGGAAATGTTCAACAGTTAATGTATGTTGGTGCAGTGCTCATTGGTAACAATAACAATACCGTAGATATAAACAGACACCTTTGTGTTGCTAGAAATGCCATGGTTTAACTATCAAAAATCTGAAAATAAAATGAATAACTACAAAAACCAAATTTCAACCATCCCAAGTCTTCAGTTTTCTTACAGATGGATTGGCATGTTGGGTGATTAAAATGATTGACAGATAGAAAATTGCTTCATTTAAGTTGCAGAGCTATGGGTTGTTACAGAGAATGAAGTGGTCCAACAAAAAGCCCCAATAATATTTCCTGGAAAAACATGGAAATTTTAATAGGCTTTTACCTACTATTATTGTTAAGAGAAAAATTACCTTCATAGGACATTTCCTTAGAAAAGATGACATCTGTAAAAGTTTATCTTTTTAAGGTAAATGGGTCAAAGGAAGACTGAAAACAAGGACTGGTTACAATATCTGTGAATATGGTTAGAGCCCTTGGAACATTGAAATCATTTGAATGAAAATCAGTTTACCCCCCCCCCCCCCATCCCAATAAATAACTGTTGGTTAGGGCACTAATATAGCTGCCTTGAGAGGCATTTTTAGTGGTACTTATCTAGCAAAGGATGACACTTAACCAGCATAACTGACCTTGTCAATTGTATCTCTAGGTGATAGTTGAATAGGCCAAATGATGGTATCCTGCACCCCCAAGGAACCTGTATTTTCATTCATAGCATCTTTTTGGCATACACATTACTTAATTGGAAGTAAGATATTTTTATCATTGAATCATTCAGTTTTAATGCATGGACACAATTCTTAGTCATAGGGAATGGTGCACAGTACACCAAACCCCAATTTCTTGCACCGAGTGTCAACAAAGTCTCTGCTCTATCTGCCGCAGAGTTTCGCAGTCTAAAAAAATATTCCCATAGGCTACTCTCAAAACTAGCAACTGCAGCATTGGCATGATCATCAGTCATTGTAATTATAGTCATTATGATCTTTAATGTCATCACCAATTATTATCATCATTACCAGCAGTGTCAACAATGGCAATAAAAATAACAACAGAAAAGATTAGGAACTGATTATGCCCTATCCATCACAATATGAAAGTCAAATGTGAGGTATTGTTTATTGTTTGAGGCTGTGAAATTGTTTTCTTGCAAAACAACTTCGCTGCTCACCTTAAATCATGACATTCACCATAAAACATCCTTTACCACCAGTCTTTTCCATGAAAATGGTGCATAGCAGGGAGGATGGGTGTTAACAAACTTTGAACCTCTGTTCCTCTTTTCTTGGATCCCTTGCATAGATATTTTCGTGAGTCAATCTATCAGCTCTCTTTCTGTATAATTTCTCTCTATCACATTGGTAGTTTTCCTTTACTCTTCTCCTTTCAACATTTATGTTGATACCTCATCCTCTCTTCTTGGTACCTGACCATACCACCTCAAACTATTTTCTTTCATGATGACATCAATATCTTTCTTCAAGACAACCAAAAACATTAAATTTGCTTTGCTTTGGCCCCCCACACAACATTAAATGCGTTCTGTTTTTGCCCCAGGTACAGCATTAAATTTTGTTTTGCTTTTTCCCCATGTACAATGTTAAATTTGTTTAGCTTTTACCCTACATACTCTCAATCATAATACTACTTTTATTTAAAGGGTACAAGAATTTCAATGTCCTGGGATGGTCTGACGGTGGTATGGCTGGCTTAATTCTTGCAGGATCAAGACCAGATCTGGTGAAAAAGCTTGTAGTGTGGGGTTCCCAAGCATATTTTACTGCAAGAGACAAAGAATTGATTTTACCAACAAGAGATTTGAACAAATGGAGTGAAAGGATGCGAAAGCCACTTGAGGGTAAGTGATATCTGGTATAGTGAAAAACATACTTAGAGGGAAATCTTGTTTTTATTGTCTGGAGACTTTGTCTTTGACGGAAACATCTAACAAAGCATAATATTTTAACGTTTACTATATAAGAGCCATTCGGCCTTATAATTTAGACTTAGAATATGCACAATTCCATATTATGGGAAAATGATCACTTGTGACATCTTTGATCTAAAAGGTTTTTTGCATATGATTCCTTTGGCAGTATATAACATCGTAAGTGACTACATGAAATGATTAACAGAATAGCATAGTGTATTGTGTGATAAACAATTCCATATCAAGTAAGTAATTCCATTTTCAGCTTCTTGCTTTACCTGTGCCGCTCCATATCATATGGATACCTTTACCTTTTTCATATGTTAATAAATATCAAGGTTACATTATCATGTATATTACTTTAAAATTGTAGAAGTATGTTTTACTAGCTAAAGATGAATAACTTATACAACCTGCATGTAACAATATACACCCACTGATGCACAAAAGCCGTGCTATTCTCTAATGCAAAGGGAAAGTGATGATGTCACAAATCAAAAGTATTGGTAATAGTACAATTTGACTCCTTGTATCTACAGGATTAGGATGTTTCCCAAAATACCAGACCTGTAGTGTATATAGTGTTTAAACTAGAGGCATTGGGTTTTTAAAATCTCTGCTCAAAACTCTCTTAATATTTCTTGGTTCCTTATGTTAGGAACCAGCATCAAGTAATAAGGTTTTCTTAGAGACATTTAAAACTTTGAAAGATGATATCTTGGTGTTGTGAAAAGGCAACACTCTCAATTTTGGCCATTGACATTCTCACTGATAGGGCAACATGAAAATTGAGTATTTTTTCAATAATTCAAACACATTTAAAACCAAGACGTCACACTTTCCCTTAGCATTATAACTCACTCACTCACTCACTTATTCTCGAGCACTGTGCAGTGCGTAGAGCCAACTTGAAACACAAGTGCTCACCAGTGCTGATGATCAGCAGCGAGCTGCTCTGCTTGAGGCACTCCACAGGATAGCAGATCTTTGGCAACGACATTGAGCCATCGAGCCATCGAGTGCGAGGTGCACCTCGTGGGTGTCTCCATTATAACTTTTCACCTAAAATAACCAAGATGCAGTATACTACAAGCCTTCAATCTGTCTCTGCCTTCACAAAAATGACTATTCAAGAAATAATCGTGTAGTCTATGGATGTGAAACCAACATTTGGATTTTAGTGTGGAGTAGTATTACATAAGGATAATTGAAAGTATATGTTGCCATGTTGAGATCAGTGTTCATGTATGTAAAGCTCCTGTTGCAGGAATAAGGTAGTTTTCCTCCTTCTTTTTAAACACATGACCAGGTTTTAAAATTTTGATGAAAACATAAAAGCTACATACTGCTTCTTCAGTCGCAGTATCCTACTGCAAAGTTAACATTGTATTTTGTCAATTTGTTGTGTGCCAGAAAAACCTTCAATTTCCTCTTCAGATAGCCATCGTCACCAAAGAGACTGAAAGAAAAACGTTCTGTAAATGGTCTATAAAATAATTGGGTATCAGAAGTGATTAAGCGATTTTCAGAATTGTATGTACTATCCCTTTGTCGGTATTCTGGTATTGCGGTATTTTATGTACACTAGGTATTGCAATTTTATAGTTGGTCTTTTATTACATTCTTTCCAGTCAATGGTTGAGCAATGTGACAAACCAGGAAATAACACATATTTCCATGCTAGCATAGTGTAGATTGTTTATACATTTGCTGCAAATGTTATCACTAGTTTGTTTAGACATTGATCAGTGTTCTTAGGGTCGTTACATGTTTTGAAGTCTGCTGTATCTGCCTACATTATCAGTTACCAGAGAGGTAGGCCCAATACATTGCTTCATGCACATCGAGCAGGTGCTTACCATTTTGGTAATTTGCAGTTCATGTAAGTCGCCAAAGCCTGCAGTTTAGACTGTTACAATCTATCCATGGATAGAACATTTAATATTTTGGCAGGTGTCCTACAAGGAGACAATCTTTTCGCGTTCCTTTTTCTAATTGTGTTAGGCTTAGTTTAGTCTGTTGCAATCTATCCGTGGATAGAGCAGCAGGGTGTAAGGTTGTGGTCGACGTCTGCGTAGGCGAAAGATGATGTTGATTCTGTAGGAGAGATCTCACGTAATGACTTAACGATGAAACTGATACCCCCAAGGTGTTAAATTCTCACCTTCTTATTAAAGAGGCATTTAATAGATCGAAATATCTTTCTCATGGATAGAACAACAACCTAAATGTCTTTTCTCAATACAAGTTGGTTCAAGCCAATTTGCAGCATCAAATTCTCTATTTGTTAACTTCCACGAACCCTTCAATCATCTAGGCCATGAGTTCATGCGGAAAGCACTACCCTTATTTTAATGTTTTAAGGCTAATGTCTAAAGTGATTTGATTTACGATGATTGAAAAGATAAGTTTAATATTTTGGTAGGAGTCCTACAAGGAGATGATCTTTCCCCCTTTCTTTTTCCTAATTGAGCTTGACTTTGTGTTTGGAATATTGTCGGACAGATGTATCAATCGTGGCCTATGAAGTGACGCTAAAAGCCCAGCTACACATGTCAATCAGAGGGTCGTGAGTTCGAATCGACCCTGAGCTTGCCTGCCACGATCCTGGAGGTACTGTGCTCTGTCATCTGCTCGCGTGAAGTGGGAAACTATGTTTCAAGAGACAGTACAGAGAGGAGACTGCAAGCATAAAGAGCACGAATAACATGGATAGAGGGGGAAAGTAACTCCGTTTCTTGAGCAGGGTGAAATAAACAAAAAATATGTCACTGGATTTCTCGGACTTATTGACTCTACATAGTAATCCTGTTTCTATTGCGGAAACTTCACTCGGTAAAATCCCCAATTGGACGCCATTGTGACGAATCAAAAAGCATACACATTACAGGGCAGCTCATACTGAACGATGCATTCCACCTCTGGAATATCGATGATCCACATTGAAGACTTTAACAAACTGACATCACATTTAATGAAGTACAAGAACGACTTAAACCGCAAAAAATCCGTAGCGGAGACTTCCCTCAACAGCGGCTTGTTTAAGTAAATTCAGTAAAATGACGTCATCGACCAGGGTCATCCCCCCGAAAAGTTTTCTTGATAGGCCAATGCGTACCAACAAGTTAAAACTATCCAAATTGTACTCTTTAGTAGAATGACTGTAGAACCAATTATCATTTGGCCAGAACTATTAAATTTAATTGCAAAACAATAACGTTATGCCTTTTACATAATAGGAAGTTTTCGCAACACATGACGAGCCACTAGACAACTACGAGATTAGAGAGAAAAGAATGGGACTAGCGCTAATACGCATGCTTTATTTAGGTCGTCCCCCACCCGCCTCTCTCTGTCCACTCGTCGACCACGAAATTTTCTTGATTTTCACGTCAACTACATAACGAAGAAAATAATTGCTGATTTTCGATAAAAAGTACCAGTGTTTTGTTTGATATTGTTATGTATACCTAAAGATTACAAAACAAGGGCTCATATTTTGATTAGTGTAGAAGTAGAATCCAACACAATGCGTCATTCAGGGAGTTTTCGTAACAGATGACATGGTCATTGCAAAACACGATTGAAAATCAAGCTCAACTATAGCACTCAGCTCCCAAATCACGTTACCAAATCGGAGTACTGCCATAGGTAAGTAAATCTTTATAGAAAAGGACAGGAGGCCTCTAATCCATCAAATATCGAGCGGTTGTCACAATCTCCTGGGATATTTAATGCCACAGATAGTCTGACTATGTCATCCCTCTTGAAACGATCCAACAGTACACTCTTTGTTTGACAGTTCATCCAAAATTCGATGCGTAACTTGTATCATAAAGACGGCAAAGTGACAAAACCAGCATCGTAAGCCAGCGACAACCCACCCTATATTTGCTTGCGAAAGCAGAATTTGGCAGACGACAGGTCGTCAACTAGTACCCAAGCTTCTCTCTCTAATCTCGTCGTCGTCTGGTGGATCGTCATCTGTTGCGAAAACTCCCTAATACTAACACGGGGCATTAGAAACATGATAATCTGATGTATGCTTTCGCGTGCAGACACTTTTAGGTGACGGCACGTCATGTTCAAATCCTACTTAACCTCAAGATTAGATCTAATAAGCATCTTATCTCATACATAATACTCATCTTCATAAGAACCCCGTAGGTGCCAGAATATTGGAATCGCATTATCACCGTACCCCCACAAAGGTTTCCCTTTCATCTTGTTTTTGTTCACCCGAAATACTTCACGGTCTTGCTTTTGGCCCAGCCAACCCATGGGGCCATTAGCATAATGGTCTACGCTTTTGGTCAGACTTTTTTTGGCTGTAGGTATTTTCTGAAGTTTACAGCCAAGAAGGGAGAGTTGTGTATTTTGGTAGTCAGTAGTGGGCAGTTATGAATTTATTCACGGGGGGAGAGGAACTGATTTTGACCTGTCAAAAGGGCGTGGTCATTATAAGGTTTAATCAAGAACGAACTTTGAATTGGCCATGAATGTTGACTTACTAATTAAATACTCGCGCTGGAATTTGTTTGTCGCTTCAACCTATTTTGAGAAACATTTTGAATCATAAACCCCTCTCTACTTTTGAAGCAAATTTTTTGAGAGGAAGGCCGCTCCCCTTCGACCCAAGTATCCACTGCTGTTAAGGGTAGGTGTTTCTTTGTAAGCACTAACTTTGCCTTTAAAAAATTTAGAAACGCTGATATTATTCTTGCGTAGACATTGTGCATGTTGTACGCAAAATAGTCGAATCGTGAATACCTACGTGGCAAGGTACTCCCTCTTTCTTCACCCTGTTCAAGGCCGAAGCCAATACTAGGAACGGGGTTACTTTCCCCCCTTCAGATGATAATCAATTTATGTTTGCAGTCCCCTCTCTGTCCTACCTCAGGAAACATAGTTTTTCCCACCTCACGAGAACAGATGACAGAACATGGTACCTCCGGGATCGTGGGAGGCAAGCTCAGAGTCCGTTTGAACTCACGACCCTTGAATTGTGAGTTTGACACTCTACCACTATGCCCCTACTATGTTTTGGAAACACTTATGTCCTTGTGGCTATGACGATTATTTTTCATTGCAAGGTATTGATGACGTAGGTGTACAGACCCTCTGACAATCATGAGATACCATGATTGTTTTCTGTTTGATAAGAGATTGCTTTAATCCTCTTTGTTTTCCTTTGCCTCCATGTGATAGCGTGACAGTGAAGGTTACGACTGTACACGTTGTGTATGTATATATATCAGTATCCACCCAATGTGTTACATGAGAACAATGGTGTTTCATACTAAGAACAAATGAAGACCATTCCAGCCTCAAAGTGTACTTCCAGTGGTCAGAATTTTTTAGACATATTGTTTATTGTACTGACCTGAAAAGCCTCCCTCTATGTTTTTTGTCGTACGTTGAGTGTACTTCACGTAAAACCGTGTAAAAGAGCTCCAAACTGCACGAAGGGCCGCCAACATGTTTGCCTCGTATTGAATTTTGCAGCATCAACAACTGAACTTACCTGTTCCTTATGATGTCAGATTTGTTCCTTATGACGTCAAAATTGCCTCGTCCTGGAAAAACTGCGTTAAAGAATCACTTATAACTACGGAAAACTGTACGTGAGACCAAAACTAAGGCGGCGGTACGATTCCTTGAAACAAAATGAACATAATATCAAAAAATGTCTGACTACTGGAGGTGCTCTTTAAAACGGGCAAAAAGTCAGCCGCTGTCCAAATGTACTGATGCTTATCAAAACAACAGCAACTTCACAACTTTTTTTATTTCTTCGCCGTTTTATGATTTCTAGAGGTTTACGGTCGAGCTGAATTGGAGAGAATATGGAACGCGTGGGTTGATGCATACATTGCATTCGAAAATCAACCGGACGGAAATATTTGCATGGAGTTCATCCCGAAAATTGAATGTCCGACCTTTGTAATTCACGGAAAGAAGGATCCGTTAGTACCTCATTTCCACCCACAGTACCTTAAAGAGACGATTAAGAACTGTCGATACTATGAGTTTGAGAATGGTAAACACAACCTTCATTTGCGATACCACGAGGAGTTCAACAAAATGGTTACTGAATTTTTGCAGTCGTGAATAGTTGAAGATGCAAAGTATCTCATGAAACGTTCGCATGGATGCACACAACGCTGCCTGTTGACTTTTGATTCCCTTTCAGTCCTCTTCCGTAAAATTTGGTAACTATTTTCAAAGTTTTTGTTTCGAAGTTACGCAATATTGTGCTTAACTACTTTCACCATAAACAAACTAGGAAATGCGCTTGCGCTAATTGAACAGGCATACGTCTTTACGATCTCATTCTTGCATTAGCTAGTTTCAATTTTATTGGTAGCATAAGTGACCTTGGTCTCAGATTTCTTTGATCTATGAGGTACAGCAAATTGATAGACGCGACGATGGAAGCAAGGAAGAAGCCGCTTCTTTCTTATAAAATGCGGAAGATATATCATGTAAATATAGCGAAACGAGCAAACGTCATCAAGTCTTATAAAACGTAGCTTTGAAGCCCACAGTGTGCCATGTACACTCATGTTGATATCCAGTTATGAATTTAAAACGCCTGCCTCACATAGCCTCCAATTGGGACTTCATCGAATTTCTTGCATCTCGTGAAAATTATTATTATTCTAGAAACAACTCATAAAAATTGTTCGTCTAGGACAGGGGTTTTCAACCTTTTCCAGCAATGTCCCCATTTTTTGGTTAATGAAAAGTTTGCGTCCCCCATTTCATTTCAAATAATGACTTATCATAACTGTCGAATAGAATATATAACATTTTTTTTGCAATTAAATGATGTTCGCGTCCCCCCAAAAATTTTCGATGTCCCCAGCTTGGGGACGCGATCCCAAGGTTGAAAACCCCTGGTCTAGGATAAACAGTTTGGGTGTTATAGGTTTTTTTTCCTGTCGTTAAGAAAAAAGTGATTTGAATTCAAAGGCATTTTCCGTGGATTTCATGCCTTAAATTATAGACTGGGCTCAAAAACCGAGACCGGAATGGGCAACAGCACTCAGGGAATAATGACGTTGAATCACAAAAAGACGAGAAAGGAAGAGTCAGTTACAGCATTTCCTTATTTAATTTTGCAGGTAGTTGATACAATTTTTTTTGACTTATGGGAGAGTTTCCATTTAAACAACTCAATCTGTTTAAAATTAGGTTTTAAGTTTTGATGAAGTCGTTTCGTTTAATATTACCAACACTACTAAGACCTGGTACATCTTTTCTACCCCCCTTACTGACTTTCGTATCAGACTTTGCTAATTAAAGGTATCTATACTTTATGAAATATCTGTGTATTCTGCGCAAACACTGTTGAATGTGAACTTTATAAAACAGCAAATAAAATTGCACACGTAATAATTACCCCTGATATCACGAGAATATTTAATTACGTTTTTAGGAAATTGAATTTATTCCGTCAACATTACCCCTTTCTTATTAGCGTTTGTAGTCATAACGCACGGCTTCGTTAAACAAGTATTTTCTCTGAATCATCTGTCGTTGCTACACATTCCGGTTGTGCGGGGCCTCGATTACCAAAACTGTATTCTACGCTGTATTTGTCAAAACCAAAACGAAGCGCTTTTCCCTCTTTATGAATCAGTACTTTAAACCGGAATGGTCTTGTTTGATGTAAGTATGATATCCTCACGACGTTTAGTATGTCTATAATGATGGGTACTGATCACGTATGAAAGTGAAACCCTGCTTCCACTTTATTTAGCAAACTTAAGAGTCCTCAGTGTAATTCTAAGGGATCATACATTTATAACGTCAGCAAAGAGGGGGGGGAAGGGGCACAGCAAGATGTATGTGGTTTTAGATGTTCTGAGAGGGTTACGGGGAATGGTGCTGTCGTTTTAGACGTCCCCGATCTTTTTTTCCTTCTTCATGATAAAGCAGAGAAAATAAGAGAGAGAACTGATGTTGTTACTAAATACGAATCTCTCGATATCTTCTTCAAATTGTGTAATGCACCAAATGGGAATGCTGGGGAGAGTTTCGCACGTCATGGTTGACGTTGTTTCCTCGACGATTTCTTTCTGCACCTATTCCGTTTCGACAGTCCACTGAAGGTCCCGTAGTGCTGTCTATTGATGATGTAAGACCAACTAATCGTTTTATTGGTCTATGGAAACGCAACATGATTGATCCATTGGTTCCAGACAACAACTACTCTTTTTTTCCGCACGACAGCTACTATCCATCTGTGAAGATGAAGGTGCCCAAACGTTTATGTCGAAAATGGGATATTCACTACCCAAGTATTGCAGCGCTAAGCTGACACAACAACGCTTGCGGTGGAATCGCGGACTACGAAGCTTCCAGTGATAAAAAATGGAGCAAACCACTAACGAAAGTGAACTGGAATAAACGGCACCAATCGTCAACATATTTGAGATGCTTCAAAACGGTGCATATATCGAATTAAGGACGAGAGAGATGTTGATGATGACTGACTGTCTGACTGACTTCATTCTCATTTGAAGTGGTAGAAGTAATGAAAGAGTTGAATTACACATTTGCTTCTTTTGTAAGACAAATTTCCGTTAGTTGTTATGTTTGTGGTTCGGAGATGGGAAGTGTGTGTGGGGGCGGGCGGGGCGTTGTCATGCAAAATTTTGACTTCGTGGCATTGGGTTAGAGGGCGCGTTACAATTTTCAGACAAATTCCGACAAGGGGGAATTGAGGTTAAAAGAAGAGCGCATTTTTGGACGTCATAAATGTAGTGCCCCTAACCTTCACCACCATAAATCTTATTTTCATCCAAGTACAAATGTCATCTAGCCATGCCCTTCCATCCTGCCCCGTTTCCTTTGATTTTTCCTTCTTTCCTTTGAATGAATAAATTAATTTTTTCTCTTCGCATGACGGCAGTCTTCAATTTCTGCTTCTATGACTTTTCCCACGAGCTTTCTTCTTGTGCTACGTCTAACACTCGGCCTCTCATAATGCTTCCTTGTCAAACAGATTGACCATTTGTCTGTAGTACCTCAATGCGGTTCCTCAAGTTATTAACTTAGCCTCGATTTGACCGTAGCCTTGCAAAAGTACTTCATCTGAAGTTTCAATGGTAGGGCTAAAAGTTCAGATAAACAACGACCACGGGTGACACAGTCAACTTCTCTTCATTTCCTGTTGACGAATTTTCGTAGCTTTTTACAACAGCGTGGAGTTTCGTACTCAGGACATCCTCAGTCAAAACTCATGTAGTCATAGCGTAAGACTCGCTGACTTTCTGTAAAGAATCGGAGGAACTGACTGTGAAGAGAGCAACCCTGTTGGAGACCGTCTGACTACCCGAACCGTTTGGCTACATTTGCCTCGTTCTCGCATATACTGCCTAATTTTCAACTAGACGTTGAACCTGTATGAATGAGAGGTAGAAAAACTCCACTGGAGTATTGGCCTTGTCACATCAAGTACCAGTACAAAACAGACTTGTAAACATGGTTTCTGTCTGACATCGTTTATGTCGACAGATCGAATGTACTCAGATAATTCGTCTCCATTTCTACGCAAAACGTTCAGCTGGACCATATAGCTACCTTTTTCGACCTCTCATTCATACAATTGAAAATAAGGCAGAATATGCGAGAACGAGGCAAATGTAGCCAAACGGTCCGGGTAGCCAGACGGTCGTCAGCATGAGTACCTTTTTTGCTATTATAGTTTAGCTTGGCGGACTCGTTCCTGAGCCAAAGGGCGATTGCGAGGCTAAAGTACTTCTACTGACACGTTTTGGTGCTGTACAAGCACTTCCTGTTCCACAATTTTGAGAGGTCGTAAGATTGTGTTGAGTGTTAAAAGCAAAGTGAGGGACCGTGGAATCGTTATTTGTATTTTGTTGACACATTTTTGGGCTTCAGATTGGAGCCAAGAAACCAGGCGATTATAGGAAGGTAAACGTTTGGTAGATGGTCCTCACCTATTTACTCTTTCCGTAAAAGTTTTGTCAACCTCACTTTAAAGTAGATCAGTCGCGATTAGCAGGGTTTAACAGGCGCCTGAAACCGACAGCGGCTAGATAGATTATTTGCAGTTGTACGGCAAGATTTTGGGAAAATTCGTTACCTGAAATTTCACCACTATCCACGCAGCGACCATCTGTCATGGCCGCCATTACGGAAGATAGTAACTTTATCCTACCGTATACGAACATACGTTTAGCTATATGAGGAATGCTCTGACTAACAACAACTGTTAATGTTAGTGAGAGGCTAGGTAAGACTTCCTTGTCGTCCCCTCTACTATACGGTGGAGACACGTGTACAGTTGCCTTAGCAACATAGAAGAGGCTGGAAGCAACTGAGATGTGTTTATGGGGAAGATTGATGAAGATGCGGTTGATGGCGAGACAAACGAGACGGTCTTGGGCAGGGTTAAGAGATGCCAGGGGTAGGTAGTTGCAATTGTTTGGACAACCGGTTAGGCGAGG
Organism: Carybdea cf. marsupialis auct. non (Linnaeus, 1758); assembly: GCA_010016065.2. Classification (NCBI taxonomy): domain Eukaryota; kingdom Metazoa; phylum Cnidaria; class Cubozoa; order Carybdeida; family Carybdeidae; genus Carybdea; species Carybdea cf. marsupialis auct. non (Linnaeus, 1758). The sequence goes on along the minus strand of JAAAKL020006454.1, from coordinate 921 downwards.
GGATTGGAGGAGCTGTTGATTGAGGGGAGGATGGAGGCATCAAGAGGAAGAGGCAGACCATAAAGTTGAATGCCATGATCAGGATTGATATGGCACAAGGTAAGGCAGGCTTTACTTTTTACTTCGGCATTCCCTTATCACAATAATTTCTTTTCTTCTTAGCTTGCATACGAACAACATCGTCTGTTAGTAGAAGCAAGACGGAGAAGTGCAGAGGAAGAGAAATCAAAGGCATGTAATGGGTATAGATTATACAACATTAGACCTCATACATGGAGTTGTTTGTGTAAATCTTACAATGCTTACAGTTCCTAAGACACTGTTGATAATTTTGTTTATATACTGTTTATATTGTACAACGCAGCAGACAACTCATACTGTTTGGTTCAAAATGCCTGTTTTTCGTATGTCGATTCTAAACCACTTATTAAGGAAGCTGATAAATGGTCACTGAGATTTATTTTCACCGCCTGAACATGTATCTTGTGGAACTGGTTGGATAATCCCGTTTCGTGAAATTTAATTTTGCTCATTTACGTCCCTAAATATGAAAATATGCTTACGCATGCTTTTCCAGTTTCACTCTTTGACTAGCTGCTACTTCTGATTCACGCTTAAAAGGGGAAATGTATATGTTTGTGTGTGCGTGTGTGTATTTGTGTTGGTCTGTGTGTGTGCGCGCGTTTTTGTGACCTACAACGTCATAAATACACATGCGATAGATCGTACTGTTGATAAACTTAACAATGATTGGTTCACAAAACGGAGGTACACAGGAACACAATCAGAACAAACGAACCTTTGTATATGTTTGCGTGTTTGTGTGTGTATATGTATATGTTTGTGTGTGTGTGTGTGCGCGCGCGTATTTCTGACCTACAACGTCATAAATACACATGCGATAGATCGCACGGTTGATAA
>JAAAKL020006453.1:0-17988 GCA_010016065.2 Carybdea cf. marsupialis auct. non (Linnaeus, 1758) | reverse complement strand
AGTATCTGAGAGGGGGCATAAAGACCTTTTCCAAGTAATTCTGTCCCTGTTAGGAAACGTGTTTCCTTGAGCCACCCATTCATTTGTGTTTGGAATGGTTATAAAATGCGTCAAGAGACTACCTTCACCCCTTACGTAGAATAGCAGAACAAATGAAACCACCTCTCTTTACCAGTCAAAAGTTTGTGATTGCAATACTGCGCATGCCATTCTCTGAGAGACCACGTTGTTTAGCTCATCACATATCTGAAAAACAATTCATATGTTCTCTCTAAGTCTAAGTCTTGGAAACGTTTCAAAATATTTTAGATTGCATTTCAGGTAAAATAAGACACATATTTGTATGAAAAAATATCATTTACAAAACGTTCACAGGACTTGACTCCGTGACTCCCATCGGTTCTGTCACTTACCTGATTTGTCCCCCCCCCCCATTTTTACAGCGATCTGCGCCCATGCTATAAATATCAGAAATTGTTGTTGAGCAAGTGATATCAATGAGTCATCCTAGGAAACATTAATTGATCTATTTGTACATGTACATGCCTTCAAGAAGAATGTTTCTACCAACAGTTGTGTTCTACCATGTTAATTTAACCAGTGAATCTTGCAACATATCTCATACTCCATCATGGACCCTTTTCTTGTTTCTGATTGATTTCATGATGATTGTAGTGAAAGGCAAATATATTTTTGTTTCCAACTATTTCCCCCTGATACTTTTCAAAAGTTGCTTATTTTGGAATTAACAAGCAATAGTTACAGGCCAAGGGCTACTTGCAGATTTTGGCATCAGATTCAGATAGCTGTGTATCACCAGGACATACAGGATTTCCTGTTGGATTACCATGTTTGATTTTGTAAACTTTTGAAGATGCTAAAGTCATTGTCATATTGTTGAAATGGCTGAGAAAGTAGATACTACTGTCACAGAATACCAGTTGGCATATTGAAAGGGTAGGAGTACTATCATGAAAAGGAGAACCACTTCTCAGGGATTTCACAGTTCATGCGTTTGAGAATGGAGGAAGGCTCATCACCTCAAAAATAGTTTTAGGAAACACAATGAGATAAAAGCTCAGTTATGAAAAGCTTGAGCTTCTCTGGAGTTTGCTTTTCAGGTTTGTACTTGTGTTACGGCACTAGATGCCCAGGTAAATATACCAGGGCTTTATTTTGTTGGCACAACTCTATTTATTATAGTATTAGGATAGACATTGGACTGGCAAACACTCAAGGAAATGGGAAAGGTAGAGTAAAATCCACTAAGAAAAGTGTGAAGAAACCTCAAAGTGATGCATAATGTTTCTTCTGTTAGAGAATTGGACATTTTAAAGGAGATGCTCTTAAAGAGAATGAAAGGGGAAAATAGATTCACAAGTCCAGGTGCATGTTCGAACCTCTGTGACAATGACAAGTATACTGTTTCAAAAGTATCTTAAGAGGAGACATTGTAACAGTGAAGAATATGCTAGTAATTTCTCAGTTTGTATGTATGTATATAACACAGTGACTCCCATATTGTAAAATACCATAATTCCAGCAAGGATGTTGACCAATTAATTCAATATAGATACAAATGTCAGATGTTCTTTGATAGCCAAAACATGACAGAATTTAGACTTGAGACTAGCTTAGTGGTTGTGCTTTCATGCTATGTTAAGGAGGAAACCAATCGGAACCATTGATTTAAGAACCACTCTTTTCCACCCCTCAGAGTGGTCAATTGTAGGTCAGAAATGTATAAGCATGCAGTTTTGTAAATTTTAGAACTGTTGATGAAGGGGCTATGTGTAAACAATGTTTTGCCTTATATGTTTTAGATCTCCATTGTGAAGAAAATGCCAAATTTGGAGGTGGTTAGCCTAAGGTAAGGTGTATCTGTACATAATATTTGATAGGCTGATGCATAACTTGGTGATATGTGTGCAAATAACATCTGTTGGTTTTACATGTTGTGGAAACATTCTTTAAGAAAGAGAGCTTCTGAGGGGTAAAGCTCAATTTATGTACAAGATGATAACACAATATCTATAGGAAATAGTCTTCTTTTTAATTTTATGATTGGTTCAATTTTCAGTACGATATAGTATCAGATGATGGATATTTCGCTTGGTGGTGTTAGCACAAGGCTTCCATTTCTACTAGCTTCTTTATGTTATTTTCACACTATTAAATGAACAAGACTGCATAAGTTTTTTACTAGGTTAGACACCATAAAAGTAGATTCTGTTCATATTTTACATGTAGGACATTTCTTATGAACTACTTTGTCCAGATCTCCTATTACAGACTTTACATAGCAGATGTTACATTAATACCTTGAAAGAGTGAATCAGCACCTGTTTATCACATATATGCAGTATTTAGATATTACATCCTACCAAGTACTTTATTGGGACTATAAGACATCATTTGACATACCGAATTGACATACCGAAAGTCCAAGTCCAGATATTGCTTCTAAAGAAGTTTGTATCAATGTAAATAGGGCTTTGTCATGAGCTTCTGATTGACAAAAATACCTATTATGATGTTATATATAACGACTGTTTATGGTTTCATAGCTACTTATCAATTGGAAAGCATACTGTGTCATTTGAAAGGAATTATATGGAAATGTGGAGTACCACAGGGATACGTCCTGAGGCCAATACTGTTCTTGTTATATCTAAATGATCTACCATCCACATTCAAAATATAGTAAGCTTTAACAGGAATGTTTGCAGATGATACAACTATTCCCTAAGCAGACCGAAACCTTACTCATTTGTGCTGAAAGATGTAAGCAGAACTCGAAATACTACAAGACTGGCTCAAAACCAATAAATTTCCCTGTAATGCAACGAAAACAAAATATATATTTTTTAGTAAACCCATAAATATAACTAAGTTTACGAAAGAGCTACTAGTACTAGTATTTAAACAAGAACAAATTGCAAGGCAAGAATATGTAAACGTCTTTGATGTACTCTTGGACTAATACTTGAGTTGGAAAAACATATTCAACATATAGAATCAAAAATATCTAAATACATAGGAATCATTTCTAGAAGGAACATGCTTAAATAGCAAGTCAATGCATAATTTATACTATGCCTTCCTTCACTCGTCTCTTAGCTATGCAAATGTCATCTGGGCCAATGTTCCAAAAGATGGACTTATCAGATGCGGTCGGCTACAAAAGCAGCAATTAGCCTAATAACAGAAGCAAAGTGGAATGTTAATTCGAGATCACGTATAAAGCAACTCAAAATTTTAAGTGTATACAAAACTGATGTCCTAAAAGTAATGACATTCATTCATAGGGCAAAAAGAGAAACCTATCAAATACTTTGGCGTCTTACTCTAATTTAAACCGTGACGATACCTCATGCATCATGCTCTGTTACAGTATAAAACCAACCATAAAATGGCTTAGGGAAATAAACGTACCTGAAAATGCAGTGGACCACTCTCTGCCAATAGCTTTATCGACATCGAACTGACATCTAACTTAACAACATCAGTTCTCACATCTAGGCTTTCTAGCGACTAAGGGTGCCCCTCCTATTAGTGAGAAAATAGTATCAGTCTGTCCGTTAAGGATATCATGAACTTCTTGCAGTTGGAGCTGTTGACGGTTTAAGATTGTCTTTCTTTTAAATCCTATTTTGAGCGAGAACTGAAGCAGTCACTGGTAGTGCTGAATCGAGTAATGTCCCCAACAGGGCGACCCATCTAAAGGCAGTCATGGATGACATTTGCCTTCTGTAATTTACTAATTACAGAATCTTAACAGATGTAAAGCTTCTACTTTTATACAATGGATCAGTAAGTGGTAGTTACTTGTTTTATTAAATTTTACTTATCTTAAAATTAATTGTGAAAAGCAATTGGTTTTTGTGATGTAAGATAAGAATTGATTATAACATATATCTGTTATTATTTGGTAATTTTGTAATGTCCCATATTTCTTACCCCTTTGCAATGTGTCATTTTAATATGAATGGAACTGGAAAGAATTCTCAGTAATTTTTCTTTAAGGACTGTTTTCTGAATGTTCATCACAAGGACTCCCAAGTGAGATATGCAACTGCCTTTTCAACGTTGCAAAGGGCAGTACCGTAGGGTCTAGAACAGCAGCAAAATGGAAATCTTTCAAAAATTCCCACTCCTTTACCTTACGTTTCCTAAAGACATTGACATATGCAGCTGGTCTGACTACAGAAAGTATTTTACCCTAAAGACACTAGATATTTGTGCCTCTTTAAGAAAGATGACCTGCAAATAAACAAATGACGTTTTTGTTCCAACATAATTCCAATCTCCAAAAGTAATATCAGCGATGATCACATCCAGGGCATTTGTATTTAATAGAGGTGCCTTTAAGTACATACCATTATTATTCCAGTATCTGCATGGAATAAAATATATTTGTAATGAGGGTTACCATCTTACTGGAATGCCACAATAAATAAGTAAATGAGTAACTAAAATTTATTATTTATTATTTATTAGTTATTAGTTATCGTTTATTATTTATCATTCATTATTTATTATCTATCATTTATTATTTATTACTTATTTATTCAGTAGTATGCTCCACCTGTCCCCCCTCTTCGACAGGTACCTCTGACATTGATTTATATTTTGTATTACGACAGAAAGGGGTCACTCCATATACACTCGTGCTGGTTTTAAAGGGAACCCAGTACTTAAAAAGGGCATCTCTCTGTGCTATCACAGCGATGAGACTGTAGAGGTGCTCGACTTTGATGTCGCTACCATTTCAATACCTAACCTATTTGTCTAAGGTCTATTTGACCTAAAGTCTGTTTAGCTTTACCGCTCCACCAATAACAAGTGTCTGTTTTAACTCTTTATTTATACAGCCTCAATAGCATTTCTTCATTGAAAGACTTTGCACATTGTAAGTATGTATTCGAGATTCACAAATTTATTTCTTGTTATGTCCTATTAGGCTAAACACGGCTAAAATCATCACTAGTAAAATATGACGGTTAAGGGTTTACTGAGAGAAGTTGAAAGTAACAATGATGCCACAAAGATGTTGTTTCGTTTGTCTTTATGCTACAAATCGTTTGATTTTTAATAGGATTCAGTACATTAATTTTAGAACATTTGAAGTCAGGATGATTTTTGTGTATATAAAAGTATCAGTTATGAATCTATAATTCGATTAAATATGTATATTGTCAAGGATATACAAGAAACTCATTCAGATACCATTGTTCATGTAGCTGACCAATTAGACATCAGATCCGTTACCTACGTTTTCAACAGAGACTCGTGGGTAGGCAATTTCTGTCAGGAAACATGCTTTACATTTCTCGAAGCTAAATGTGGATTGATGTATTCATTCAATGTTTTAGCATGGACCATACACCAAACAAACCATCTTTAGGTGGAAACCTGTGATATTTATCACTTTAGCGTCATCAGTCTCTCAATACCGCCATCTTCCCTGCCACCAGGCTCATCTTTTCATAGGCTTCATCCATTTAGAGGGGGTTTCGTAGAACCAGCATTGCCCTATAGTCAATATTCCACTGTTATCGGCAAGGCTATGGTTTATGGACCACTCTGCAGAAAGTCCCCCTAATTGATCGGTATCATCGAGCAGTATGAAAAAGGTATCAGCTTGCAAAAACCATCACCTGGCAAGAGTTCTCCCTCATAACGAATGTACTGCCCCGTCAACTGGCATCACTTTGCAATACTAACGACGCTTTGATGCCCATGCCTATGCATGGACAACTTTACAATATGAGCACCTAGTGCTACCTAGTTTTGCGGTATGCATCATCTTGCAAATGAAAGTGGAACGTAATATTTATAACTTCAATATGTATCACCTTGTAAAATGGAACGCCGGGCATTACGTAGCATGTTTTCCAGGCTTTCATGCCTCGTTTAAGTAAACCAATACATGATATGGCAGTGAGCAACATAAGTGTGTATTCCACAGATTGCCCGTCATGTTCGTCAAGTAAATATGGTAACTGTATTATTTTGTTTATAGGCCCCAAGCTAAAGGAATTGTACCTTAGGAAGAATGCAGTTAGCGATATTAGTGACATTTGCCACTTGAAGAAACTCCCGTTGCTGAAATGTTTATGGCTGTCAGATAATCCTTGTGCTGAAGATTCTTCTTACAGAATGACTGTAATACGAAATCTGACAGCTTTACAAAAATTGGATAATAAAGGTATTTTACATGAAATTTATATGTTGGGAACCTGTATACCCTTTGAAAACGCAACCCTGTTGTACACTCTTCGGTATCTCGCTACCCCTGGCTACCTCTCAGAATTAAAATACGTCACGTTTTTGAAGAGACTGTAGAAGACGACGTTGTATCACCACATCTATTCATACCTTGGAGCCATGCTTTCACGCCGTGTGCTCTACTGACTGAGCTATGGTGAACTGGATGACACACTTTGTTTTTGCCAATTGCAACATTGGCTCTCATTCCTTCACTTATGAAAAGCTAAGCTCCAGCTAGACTTAATTTTGGAGACGAGCCGATGTCCGCAATATGGATTGACCATGAAATGCCTTTCAACTTTCAATCCAAACTCCATTGAAAGTTATGAAATGTTGTTAACATGAGAGAGTTTGAAATGATACCCCCGAAAAATACACTTTTTACTTATCAAATAGAACCTCTGCTCTCATCTTCGATTCAGATTAGATTCAAAAGAATAAACCTAGTAAAAATTCTTGGCTACAGTAAAACAATATAACGATAAAACTATGTTTGAAAGGTATACACATTGTAAATTGAAATTCCAAATTGGGCTGAACCAATAAACAAAAGAGAGGTAGAAGGTACAATTGCATGGATTAAAAATACGAAAGCCAAGCAAATTGAGCACGAAACTCATTTATTCTACTTTCGTGCTCGTTTAACCTTGTTTTCATATTTTTATTCCATGCGATTGTACCTTTCACCCCGTCATTGCTGTTTCCCATTAATGCGCTTTACATGAATCGACACTTGTCGGATATATTTCCCATGTAATATGACTATCTCAGCTAAGATGGCGGTATCCAAGATGATTGAGAATGTCAGGGGAATAAAAACCACTACTTATGCGAAACAAACAGGAACTTGTAATAAACAGCTTTCACTTGCGTTGTGATCGTTTCATCCTCTGCAGAAAAGCCAGTGATCAAATGGGACTTAAAATAACGGAAGTCATTGTTTAGAGTAAATAGGATCCAGTTCGGGATTGCTTTGCAAGCGTCATAGGGAAATTACATGCAGGGGGAATGGATTTAGAGCTTAGAAAAAGAAGCGAGTGCCCATTCTAGTATGCGCTCTTGTGGATGCGATGCTTTGACCATCGAAACCTGTTGAAAACTCGCCTGAAGTGGTGATTCTAACAGGATCTAGTTCAGCTGATAAGATTGTCGTATCAGGCACTCAATTGCACACACCCACAAACCCATTCCTTTCCATTACTTATGTTTACTCCAATATGTAAGCTCTTGTCAATTAAGTGTTGTATGTTTTTAGATAAGTGCGTTATTGATTTGAATCTGCTTTCTATGATGTCGATTAGCAGCTCTTTAAGAATAGATAATTTCTCCCATAGAGGTAACAGAGGAAGAAAGAAGAGTAGCCGTTTTGAAGGGAAAAAACTTACTAATGCCAGAATGGCTACCAGAATATTCTGGCTTAGATCTTTCGAATGTAAGTATCTGCGTACTGTACGAAATATCTTCGTTTACCATCTTCCTGTGCAAAAGTATCTGTATATTTAATCAGGACAAACCTTAAAGGTATTCCTTTTTTTCAAAGTTTCAGTATAGCAACTTCTTCTCACCATTTCCATCCAGGTGCTCGTGCTCTTGTCTGGTGTGAGATTTTAAAGTTGCTTGTAGTCAGATTTCCATCTTATTATTTCTGCGAATGCGTCTGGTCACATTGCATTTCTGTCTTTAATACATTACTGTATTTGATGATTAGTTTGGGAGTCATCTCGTTTTCAAGGAAACGATCTTTTCAAATAGATCGCGCTGGGAATCCTCTGATGATGTTGGTTATGAAACTTATGATAGTAATAGATTTGGATTAGTATAAGGATGGATTATGTGTGATTGGATTACGATTAATATAGGTTGTGATCTGTTACATCTACGCTTGTTGATGATTGAAGTGGATCGTTGTATGACATGATTTCGTTTCGAAATGCGTACGTAATAACTTTAACAGAGACACTGCCCGTCCCAATAGATTGTTTTTGTTAACATGGTCCATCAAGCTGATATTTAAATGCCTTCTGATACGGTTTCCATTATTGCGACTACTTTGAGTTTTCTTCACCAGACGTTTTCCTCGTAAGTCTGCTTATTCGTGCGATTTTACGAAGATGGTGACCTGGCGCTTGTGGTTAATGTACTCAAACTCACCACTGATGATATCCACTTAACACATGTTAGTTTGTGGAAATCTTTCCCCCGCTTTGCTGTTGCAATGGATAGCTTTTGTGTTCATTTCATACCTACGTTTCCAAGCCCCTGTTATTAGCCGAAGAGCTAAACGTATGATAGAGTCAGATCATGTAAAATTTACTTCAGGAGGTCATACATTCAAATCACATCTAGTGTGAACCCTTTCTGCACAACATGCCAAGAATTCCAATCGACCTTCCATAAACCCCTTGCGGATCATCGTCACCATGACCTGACGGCCGCTATATAAAGCACATACAGACGCAGATTACTCTCCTCCAAGGAAAGATACCAAAACAAGTTCGAGAACTTCATGAAAATGCCGCCTTCAGGAACGCAACCAAGCTTTCTAGCTTTATACTTTCCACACCAGAGGAGTCTCTTTTATAGAAAACTGCCACCGTATACCGAAATGAATTCTGAACTGAATTTGCAAATTTCATCGCAGAGTAAAGAGTCAACACTGACGACTTTATGGCTTCCTTTGATACCGCGCTTCTGTATATAAGTATAGAAGACAATACACATCATTCAGGACCCTTTCAGCAATGACACCTCGGTTACTTCTAGAGTATCGATGAAACCCTCGTATGTCTTGACATTCTACAAATACTCCTCAGCAAAGCCTGTTTTCTGTTTAATAGTGGATCCATACACAAGAAAATGACGTACCCAAAACTGAGCACGGCAGATTAGAAACCATGTATTGGTGAAGGGCATGTTGATGTCGTCTTGGCAGTAATCAGGAAAATATATATACATATCTTTTCTAAGATGTCAACTGTCTTCATAGCAACGTCAAATTTACCATGGAAGCAGCAGAAGATGGCAAACTAACTTTTCATGACGTGAAGGTCCAAGCTGCAGATCACAGCATTTCAGTCTCAATTTACAGAAAACCGACACCTACCAGTATCTCAACTATGCCTCGCGTTATCCAACTTAGGCCCCTAACAGCGTCATCACTACCCATTTAGGAAGGAGAAGAATGACCATACCACTGCCATGAGATACTGGAACATTGCTGGAAGAAAGGAAACATTTCAGTCTGAAGATATAATCGGACGATAGACACAGATCAATACAGCCACTAGGAAAATCTAAGAGACAATTCACTCATCGAGCAAGTTTCCTTTCGTAGTACCACCCGTTTTAATGACTCTTAGCCCGTATTTATCCTACCGTAGTTACTCACCGGGGATGGATCCACAGTACTTTTGACTTGTTCCTCGGGGTTTTAGTGAAAATATATGCACTACACCTTTTTGCGCCCCCACCAAATATGAGTACGCCTGTAAAAATTTCCCGCCTAGACTCCGAATTCTAACTTGGAAAGAGTAGGTTGGTCCAGGGTTGCTTCGTGAAGCTAAGACATACATGATAAAGAGCCCCTTGTATGACCTAAAAGAAGATAATCCGTCATTCGTTTTAGTCAAACTATATGTATTACAGAAACTGTCTTCAAATTGTAACAAGTGCATACTCAGACTAACTTTTGGATGTTGTTTATTTTTAGACTCTAAAAGTTAAGGACTTAAGAAACAGAATGTCAGGTAATTGCTTTTTAAATTGTGTGGTGAAGATCTGGCGCTTTACAAGGTGATTGTTGTCTAAAGCACTTTACTATCGACATTTATGCCACAGCCCTAACCTACTGTCAGTTCTTTTTGTCTGTTTCACCTTTGTGGGGTAACCATTGTGGACACACTAGCCATATGCAACAACTTTCTGTTTTCCTGTTTTACCATCACATTCTCTCCCCAACCCCGTAGCGGTAAAGCAAAACAGAGTTGGTATAGAGCACATGATTTTATTATTTGTTGTGTGTGCCTTTCTGTTTTATAGACCCGAAAGGCATTTATTTGGTTTACTGCTGAAGGGTATCTAGTTCTACATTACGTACTATCCCCGTACAAGCGAATCCCATCCTTAAGATTTATATATGCAAAAATAATTCATGGACGAGTAAGAGAATGAGCTTGAGTAACAAGGCTTAGTGGTGGTTCATTACGCCAGTAGTTCAAAGAGTTGTTTTTATGGAAAAGAGATATTTAAACAACAGATTTATGTTATAGTTGAATCGCTCAAAATATCAACGACGTACGTAAGGCAACAGATTATCATATACCAGAACTCATTCAATGACACACTGAAGTGATTCAAACGTGCACCTGGTAGAGTTACTCCTATTTTCAAGGCTGGCACTACGAGTTTTAAAAACTTAACCTAGTCACTGATAGCACTCTTTCTTACCCCATAATAAATCAAGCGAAGTGTTTTGATCAAGCAACTACTTTTAAGTATCAAGTCAGCATTCCTGATTTTGTAGCAATATGATGGTCACAAACAGTGTATTTTAAGTGAGAAGTAATGATGGCGAAGTATCTATAAAGATGTGATAGTGACGAATATATTAACTCATGGGCTATTGAAATTAGCAGCTTCACCTATCATGGGGTGATGCATACCACATACGCTTTACTACGTTTTCGTTGTCTTCCCGAAGTTATGAACAATGACGAGCGTCCTTATAGTCCTTCGACCGACAGCTTAACAGATGATCAAGATCCTCAGTAAGTACGTCTTCATCGAATATGAATTGCCATGTTAAGTTATAACTTATAGTATGCCGACGTCGATCTTAGTCTTCTTGTTGATATTGTAAGGTTCTTAATGCATCATTGTTTGCATCAGAAATAAAAGACATCTACGCACGTGAGTACATAATTAAGAACAGATAGTTATAGTAACGTACAGAGATAGGCATAAACAGAGGATTATGTACATATAAACTACAGACAAGCAGACGAACAGAAACTTAGGTAAAGATGTAAATTTGCAAAGTCGTCGGTATCACAGGCAGAGAGAGAAACACTATTGACGAACTGTCAAAGTAATTACCTAGAGTCATGGGGAGGTTTAAAAGTAACTGAAGGCTTGTTTACGGAGTATTGTGTATCATCGGTGTGACTGTTGCTTTTGTTTAACTTTGTGAGTTGCTTGTTACACATTTAATGGCATCTGAACTTGCGGTCTTTCGATTGTTGCGTTGAAAATAAGACGCCTTCTCTCTTTTGTGTATCGTTTTTCCATAAATACTCAATAATCATAATCAGTTGTTACTGATTGTCAGTGCGGCGCTCGAAGCACAGCAGTTTAACAGTTGAACATTTATGTCTACTTAACTGACCCTCTCCCCAATCATTTAGGGAAGTTGTTCTGGAAGAAGAAGAAAACCGTTCTTCATCACGCATTTACCGGGATCAAAAGAGCCCGCTAAATCTACCGGTAAGCGAAGTATTTTCTATTACTATTCTATTTCAGATTTTCCGCAAGGCGAAACTGGCTATGTTTGCCTTACGACTTGGAAGTTAGTTGACTGAATGAAACAGCATGTTCTGTCTTGTATCTGCTAGGCAGCAGCTCCTATAAGGAAGCAGCCACCTGGGGTTTGAAAACCAAAAACACTACTAAGCAATGTGACTCTGCCATAGGGAAGCACTTGCTCGAAAACTCAGACTGTACGTAAATGTATACGGATGATCGCTTCCGTATCATAGGTAAGGCTAGATACGCATTTCTCTTGGCCGTTCTGGAATCAATCTAAATGAAGGCAAGAAGCCAAGGCGTCGGGCCTTTTTGATTCACGTGTTTACGGTTTTGACCAATCGGTCCTACGGACACCGATCGATCAAAGCATTCCAAGTTCTGGCTGGCTATTTTGAAACACAGCTGGATTTTGTTTCTTCGAATTAACAGCATGCATTCTTAAACAGGAGATGACAAATTGAATGTTTTCGTCTCTTACTATGACCTCTACCATGGCTTACTGTACTATACTAATAAATAATGCCATTATTCAAGTGAGGAATCTTCTTACTGTTGAATTGGATTTTGTGGTAAAATTTGATCGTCTACCTATTTTCTCGTCAATTTTCTCACAGATCTCTTAAAATATTTATCATCACCACCTATGTAAAAATCCTTACCTCTAATGTCTTCCCTTTAATTAAAGAATGGATGGGGGCAGAAAATGTTATTCACTGTTGCTATACGATTTAAAGCTACATTGAAAAAATCTCCGCCATAAAGTCTTAATATGTACATATCATTCAGATTTAATTAAGATATCTTATAACGTTTCTCTGTTTCCAAGTACCTCCAAAAGTCATTTTCGTTGCTTGTGAAAGCCATGCCTAAATGTTACTTTGGTGGATTGTAAGCAGGTAAAGAACACGTTTCAGTTGGTTTTCTTGCATCTGCATTCTACATTATTTGCTTCTTATACCATTGATTTACGTCAGTGATTACATATTGACTTCTTTCAGTAACATTTATTATCTCCTGCTTATTTGCACTAATTTGAATTGAATCCCGTTAGTTACTTTTTTTCCCTGTAATCTCAAACGAACGTTATCTGAAAGGCCGCGACTCTGGTATTTTTTTCATTTATTTTGTTTTGCGTCTAATAAGCTGATGCACGTTGCAAATTACCAAGCTAAATTTGTAGCTAACTTCACACGCTAAGTTTACAAGCCCCTGCTACAAACCAAGCTTCGCAGCGCGCCCTTTTCGAACCACGGAAACATCTTTCATTCACTCAACCAATCAGATCGGTTCACAGATTATTTTCATTTCAAATAAAATATGATGTCCGATAGCTGCGTTTCATAATGCGACGAGGTCTAGGCCATTCTGTCTTTATTTATCGCCTGTAAATATTTGTCTATATGTTGATTGGCTCATTGTAAGTTACAGTAGCTGACAATAAAAGCCGATCTGCTATTCAAGCAGCAATAGCTGACATCCAGCCTCCATAAAGCGGACGTGGAATCATTTATTACCTGTGAGGCTACTTTGTAGCGTGTTGCTTGTAACTTACTGCCGCTTAACCCCATGTCTCATTAGCATCACAATATTCTTAAATCTTAGTGGAAAGGAGGTTGGAAAGGTCAGAATGGTTGCTAAATGTGACCTGGGGCTTGAGTGAAGCTAAAATTTAGCTGCTAGCTGAAATATGAATGGCCTTGTTGCAAAATTGTCGAAAGAAATGTAGATAGGGTGGAGGGCATCTATTCGAGATGTGAGAGCATCGAAGTACCCGTCTCGCTGTTCTTTGCATTCTCGAGCATTGACGTACCCAGTGATATGTATTGACTTTCACTGATTATTGCTGCATTTAAGCAACTGTTGTTACTTTATATTGATTTTGGTTGACTTATCTTAGATGGATTTTCGTTGTTTCACATTGGATGGTTCCTGTCTTGTCAGAAGTTGACTTCATTGTATTTATTTCATTGTTCTATGTTGGACATTGTTCTCTTACATTTATTTTTGTTGGCTTTAACTGACCTTTCTTTACCAGGTGTACGTTTATCTTCTTCTCAGGGGCTTCCGTTACATTATATTGCATTGCTTTGTTTATATTGAATATTTTGTCTTGACGTTGCCTGGTTTGTCTGCTCGACTTCAGTTGCCTAAAGTTTATTCAAATTGTACTGACCTCTGTTGTCTTAGATTGACTTGTGTTTTCATTTATATTAACCAGCCCTCAACAAGTAGCAGCATCACCTCGATGTCATCTGCCAGTATGCTCCCGGCTGTATTGTTCCTGATGAAACAGCTCGATTCATCTGAATTAAAAACAGTAATTCGAGAAGCAGAACAGCTCCTAGATGAAGTCGATGGACCACAAGAAGTAGAGCTAGGATAACCAATGCCAAAGCAGATGCCAAGTTAACCTTTTAAGTTAGTTTAGTAAATGCCTGTGATTAATAATGAATGAAAAAGAATTGTTGTTACTCGTTAACAGTAACAATAGAGCAAAATGTGTGGCAGGAGGAGGCTGTGGCTATCCTGCTAACTTGAACTGATTCATGTTGTTGAGAAAAAATAAAGAGAAGGACTCGCGTATAGTTATCTTACTGGAAAGTCGGCCTTCACGAAGGAACTGTAGAGCAAATGTTTAAGTTGAGGATGAACTAAACAGTGTTTAACTCACCAATCTGACATCGTAAAATCCTTGGGTGCTCAACGTGTACTCTTTTAGGTAGTAGCCGTAGGCGCTAGTACAGATTTGCAACCCCTTTGATTTTGCATATTTTCATGTTTTTGGTTAGTATGACGTAAAATTAGGTGTTAAAGTACTTTAATACATCTTTTAACACGTCTTAAATATATTTAGTACAGTTTTTCACATTAGAGCCTGACACAAAAACGTAGGTTTCGATTTCTCGCAACAACCTAAATGTCATGAGCAACCAAAGAAGTTCCGTCGTTATTGTAACATTTATTGACAATTATTTTGTGTAATGTATTGTCCAACATATTGTCGCATTTACTTTAGATCGTATCAAAAATGTGGTCTTTTCAAATGTAGTTTTAACACAAGAAAATTAGCAATGGTACTGCTTTACCTCGTCCTCCCTTAGTACAAGGAGATTTTAATGTGCCTTCGTTGACAGAGATTGGTACAAGATTTAGATATGACATCAACTCTTACCCACACAACCTGCAGTTGAAACATTCGAGCCTGCCGCCAAAAATAGATGGGGGGATGGGAGTAATTCCCTTGGAACAACGCGATATGGTCACTTTGTTTTCCATTATTTTCAAATACATTGCTCCCAGAATTACGATGTGGTCCGGCATGTGGAGAACATGTACTGTTTAATAGAAAACGACTATCAGAACCGAGCAGTTATTCATACCTTGCACTTTGTAGACCCAAGGGCTAGAGTTACGATCAACAAAGTGGAGGCAATGTGACAACGAGTAAAAGCTACAGTTGTGGACCAAACTAAGAGAAATAATTGGAAATGATTTGCCCGAATTTGTGTGGAGTCAGCGATTTACGAATGCTCCGTTCTTGAACAGCAACAGCTACAACAACACGGTTTCAAGTTGCTGATGACATCTACATTGTTGCGAGATGTAAATCATCAAATTTTATTGTTAGATATGTTTAAAACGTGTTAACAAACTTATTCATGTATTAAATAACGGATTTTTATGTCACAGCCTACAAACCGAAAAAGCCGTCGTGGCCTAGTGTTTAAGGAATCGAACTCACATGCCAGAGGTTGTGGGTTCGAATCCCGCCTAGCCCGATGTAAAGACTATCGGTTGGGGTAGGTAACGGAAGACCTTTACTGTAAATGTGCTCTTTCCGCGTGACATTGCTCACTCTGGCTGGGCAATAGGCTACGCTCGAAATCGAGTATGCCACAACAAAAGCAACACAGAAAAACTAACAAAAAAGACCCCCGAAATATGCAGGGTTGGGATTGCAGATTTGTACTAGCGCCATAAGCTTATTGAGCTCCATTAGGTATGACGTACGTTGAATTGTGGCAGTATTGGTGAAGCTTTATCGTATAGTTGGCATTTTACTCGTTACACATAATCAATACATCACTCGACGGGTCTTAAGTAGTACTGAAAATATGTGAAACAACATTTAAAAAATTCGTACGTTTTTGGGAGAAGCACGGTCAAACTACCCATCTGCGAAAATGCAACAGAATTATAAACAAAATTAAGGCATAACATCGCACTTAAATCAGTTATTTACTACTCATATGCAACTGGTTGCCGTTGTTATGCTTCATACTTTGATTATTTCTTTGAAGAGCGCAAAGTGTATGAAATTGCAAATATTTCATCGCAAAGAAACACCCCATCAAAAGAATTATTACGATTTTGTTGTTCAATTCATTTACTTCAAAATCTTAATTTGTCACCAAAACGATTTCCGTTACTGCGGCTGATGACTGACAATGTGATCTTCTAGACGTGGGTCATTGCACAGTATGGAAGACCTTTAGATGTTTTTAGAGCAATGTTATAAGTGCTAAAATTTGACCCGTAACCCTCTATAATTTGTGTGTCGTCGAGAGATCAAGTTTGGGTTTTCGGGTGATTGTTGTAGATGGAATAGTGAAATAGCTAGCATAACATCCGGGACGCCGGTAAATGAATGTTTTGTGTATATTTTATCGCTTTAATTCCGCTGTTATGAAGCTTAAAACCACGCAATCATTGTAACGTGTTTGTGCATGCTTCTCCAACCATTGTTGCTCCCCGAAACTTGCGTATGGTGTAAATCTCATTTCACGTTTTTTATTTGTCGTTACGACCTATCGATTGATGAACAAATTATGCGTAGAGTGATGTGATGATAGAGAAGAACGTTAAAAATGCTTGCAATGGAGACTGGACACCACATAATATAACTCGAGCTCTTATGATGCATTGCACTCTGATGTCTGAAGTGTAGGGGATTATTTCATCTCCTTAACCGGCATGTGCCATGTCGCCAGTTCGATTCGCGTTGGCGGCATATTCTCTACTTCTATAGTATCTTTTAGAACCCGATTATTTCAAACTCTCAATTTTTAATCTGACTTTGCAACTTGCAATAGCTTTTGGACAGATAGACGGGTGGGATGGTAGTCTTTCCATCTTGAGGGTGCATTGTGCAGAGAGAGTTGTCTGAGAAATTGGAACTGGATGTCCATGTCCACCGATGGAGGATTGGTAGCTAATGTAGCAAGCAGAGATCTAGAGTTTGTTATCATCGTGACTCACTAGTTCAGTTGATGAAGCATGTGCCTTGAATGTTTAGGGTTCGAGTTCGAGTCCCGATGATGACATATTTGTACTTCTCTAGTATTTCTAAAATGTGTATTTTATATGTATTGCCATCTTGGCAGAGTGACGTGGGCCGGTTTTCTGATTAATTCAGCATATCTCCTTTCCCTTCTAATTCATACGCCATAGTGAGCTGAAAGGAAATTATCAGAGAGCAACACGGTGGCAGATATTTTAGCCTCGCTAAAAGTTAAATTTCTATCTTCCACATGTTCACCCAGGCGATGTCCTATCGAAATTGCAACATGGTGTTTTCTAGTTGGTCATTTTCCAACAGCAAACTGAAGGGAACATAGTCTCGACTACCGTTTCGATTCGCATCTCACTTCCCTTTAGCTGAGGTTGGCTTAGGTCTTTCTTTTGTCTGTCGTTCAGTTGTTGCAGAAGTGATATGGCATTATGTGGTAGGCTGACCTGCACACTTGCTCGCAATATATTCAAACACTGTCCGGCATTTATGTCATAGTAGAGGTCTGGTGCATGGAAGTTACTAATAAAAAATAGATAAATAAACTAGTCACAATAGCTAGTTCCTTAATTTGTTACCATGGGTCCTTATGAAAAGGGAATAATGAAATACGGTGAATCTTTATTGAATGATTGGTCACTTTCCTTAATAGCCGAAGTTGCCAACAGAATTTTCGTATTAACGCCCCTCGTTTGTTAACCTTAAAAAGCACAATCAATATTTTGGAACATAAACTAGGCACTGTATTACAAGTTAGCCACTCAAGCATGTTATTTTCCCGCTGTTCAACATGGCAATTTGCCTAAAGCACAAAATTATGAGCAGCTACAATCATGGACAATGAAATATGAAAGTTTCCCCAACCCCCGTTCCAAAATATTGTTCAGTTTGAAATCGAGCAT
>JAAAKL020006452.1:0-17990 GCA_010016065.2 Carybdea cf. marsupialis auct. non (Linnaeus, 1758) | reverse complement strand
TATCACATGAGGGTAAGGTACGTTTATGGTAGGTAAACAGGACACAGTTCTGGATCATTGCAAATTATGATCAAATATCACATGAGGGTAAGGTACGTTTATGGTAGGTAAACAGGACACAGTTCTGGATCATTGCAAATTATGATCAAATATCACATGAGGGTAAGGTACGTTTATGGTAGGTAAACAGGACACAGTTCTGGATCATTGCAAATTATGATCAAATACTATGTGAGGGAAAGGTACCTTTATTGTAGGGAAACAGGACACAGTTTTGAATAATAGTAAATCACCCTATGAATTCACAACCTGATAAAATGGAAGAGATACCAAAGTGATACTTTATGCAAGTTTCAAATAAATAGTCACAACTCGAGGACATATAGTTATATAATTGTAAGTATTAATTGTGCACCAATTTTGTCCCATTTGCTTAAGATTACGAAAACCTATTGAATACACTTTGGGTACTGTTTTTCTACTTCACACTGAATAATCCGGTACACAAAGTAGCCTCTCCTTCAAACTGAGATGTGTTAAAATATAATGATTTCACTGGATAAAGATATGGAGATACAATTATAAGATAACTTGTAATCTGAAAGTCGGGTTACAGTTACCTCGCACCATACCTGTTATTTTGATAACTGAAGGTTTCGGTATGCAAATAGACCAATACTACCCCACCCACACCCCTCATTTCCTACTTTGACAGACAACAGACTCTAATTTCTGAGAGCACCTAAGTCTATGTTTAGATATCAATCGAAAAGCTGGCATGCTAGACCTCATTCTCAACACCTGCTCATGAACTCAGATTATAAAGACAACCATAGAAAGACATGAGAGGGGGAAATGTGAGAAATCCTAAGCAGTGATTTGAAAGGAAGGATATCGACGCTGACCCTTCCGTCATTATTTCAGTACACCAATAAGATGACGTAACTAGTGCTTTTTGACTATTAAATGTTTTTGCGTCAAGGGCATCGCAAGTGCCACAGCAAATATTGCCTCTAATTGCTCTGGCTTTCTTCCTTCTACAATTCTGGTTGGTTTAGAGGATATTTGAAGCTCCTCATACAACTTCGAAGACGTAGTTCTGCAGATAGTGGATCTTTGGGACATCACGATCATTTTACCATACACATCCGGAATTATATCCGAAAAGGAGTGAATAAGAGCTGGACTTTATATCGGTAAAATTCTCATCGATAGCTTTGACTTAAAAAGAAAGACTTTCAGGTGTTTCATGTCAGAACAATCAAAAGTGTCTCTGTGGCAGAATTTTTGTTCCCTGTAGAGAAGTAAGGATAACATAATTCAGATTTCTTAAAATTACTTGGCCTAGTCACGATTGTGCGTATTTGTCTGCATGCTTTAGGTCAGCTCACACATGACCGTCGTCCCGTTGAAAAACCGTCGTAAGGGAGAAAAAGTAAAAAAAAGGATGAAAGATGGATATGTTTCCGTTATAACTTATGTCAATTCTATCAAGATTCTTTTAAATTTTCTTTGCTTCAAAGTAAGCGATCTGACAGACTATTCTTGTCATTCTCTGTAACGCTCACAGCTTGATATTTTTGCCATGTTTGAATTATGATCATAGTTATACTAAAACTTGTAGATCTACCAAATAAAGCTACTCTGGTATACATTTTAGAATTTGCAAGCAATGTAAAGTTAACTATATACAATATATATACAGCCTTTTTTGTAAAAAAAACACCTTAAAGGCACTTTACAATTACAATTTCTCCGAAATTTGCTCCATCTGATAGTATAGATACTTGAGCACACACCGTGCTTTATTTGTTCTTTGCATTTTGCCAGTACGATTACAGGTACATCTCTGAGCTCTACCATATTTCCTCGTACAAAGCTATACCCGTTTACGGTAATCTAGTAAGAATTTTATATGCTTATTCTCGTTATTCCACTAGTGCCTATTTTGTCACCAAATACTAATCAAATGTCCACCTGTTTCCAATTAAAGTTATCAGAAAGAATGATAGAAGTAGCATAGTATATTTTAATTTAAGAAAAACATCAAATGTGCCGAAGAATAGTGAAAAGGATTTAATTTATTGGTTTTCTACCCGTTCCAAAAGAGACATTTAAATTTTAACTAGACACACCTTGCACACGTAAAAAGTGTATTTAATCTTTACATAGAAAAATTAATGTCTCTTGAAAAATGTATTTACACGTACGTATGTATTGATCTGTAAGAAATAACTTTCCGTTAGATACTAATCGATGGTTGTTTTATTTTTAAGATATTATGAACGCGGTTTCGTCGATTGTTGCATGCCCTTATTCGCATTAAAAAAAGCAGAGAAAATTCGTTTGCCTTCAATCTTGTTTTTAAAAGGAAAGAATATCAAAATACTGATGAACTTTGACGAAAAAAGAAATATGCTGGGATTTTTAAAAAACCTATTAGTGTTTTGTTACATTTTATTTTAACCGTATTACGTCTACGAGCAGACGTATTTATTGATCTGTTGGACACACGAAGAGGATTACCGAATCTTGATAAAAATGACATGTTTTCTTCAAGGCTTCATTACAGTTATAGTCATTTACTTGGTCCTTACAGCATTCGGAATAATAGAAGACAGGTTTTAATTTCAAAGCATCGAGAAGTTTCTTCGGAATGACAGACTCAGTATTTTCTGCTTGTGTGTACTTCCTGAGAAGATGCTTGGATGCTGTTAAAATCAGAACGGAGATTCACGTTTCAAGTGCAAAAGTGGGTTACCCTTGAACTTAAGAATACGGTATTTCTGACTCGAAGTGGAATTTGAGAGGCAAAATTAACTATATTCGGAAAAAAGAAAATTTCATTGACGTGTGATGATTGGATTTAAGAACGAGATGTTTGTTTCCCTATACATTACAGGCATTGAACTTTAAAGCTAAAATTTGGGCTTAGCTTCCCCATGTGGCTCGCAAATGCATATTCAGAGTAGATAAACAGAACTGATGCCTCCATTTTCGAACTGTCATTCGGGTACTTGGAGTAAAGTGGAAGGACCAAATATCAAATGCATAAGTGCTGCGGACGTGTAGTATGACGGTATGCATGACATTTTGAGCAGTAGCTGCTAAAACAGGCTAAACAAGTAGGCTGGATGAATAACGAAGAGCCACCAACGGCTCTTAACCATAGAAAAGTGGTTTGTTGTTGAGCATTGCTTTGGTATACAACGTATATTAGCTGTGAAATTTGTCACTCCAAAATTTAGGTAAAGGATGGAAACTTTCCCAAACGCTTGAAGTGCCTAATGCAGGTGCATTGTCAGTAAAAGGAAGCAAAAAGAAATTAAGGTTCGGAGATTCACGTTCCAAATGAAGAAGTGGGCTACCTTTGAACTTTATAACACGGTCTTTCTGACTTAAAGTGGACTTTGAGAGACAAAACTATAGTAGCAATATTTTGAATGTTTTGTTACATGTTTATTTTAACTAAAAACTACCACTGTCAAGAAATAGCTCCTGCATTAAGTATTGAAAAAATATTGTCCTTAAAAATATTAACACCCTATTAATGTTTGTTTGATGTACGAACATCAACTTGGAACTTTGAAATTGTTGTAGGATAAAGATGTTACGAAAGTAATACCGATTATAAATTTTCCATGATTACGTTCTCATGTAGCTTAAACGCAAAAATGTTATGATTTTTCAGCCCTCGCCAAATAAAATTGTTTACTTTCGTTTGTGCATCACACACATTCATAATTATCTTAAATTCATTTTAACCATACATTAGAAGCCTAATCAATGTTTTTATCTAAGATATTAAAATTAGTGATATTTGATAAACTTTTCAGGTCTATCTGTCAAACGTTAGTAAAGGTTGCTTTGACACACTTCTAAATCCCCTTTCCGAAATGATAAAACGATCTCAGATTTCAGAAGTCGATAAATATATTTCTATCTGAAAACGTGAAGGTACGTAGTGGTAACAGTGTTTTATCATGCAGAAACAGTGTGACATGACTTTAGTTTGATTGTAGCTTATGGCTGGTGGCACAATCCTTACAGAAATGATTGATAAGAATCCAAAGAAATATCAAACTTGGTGATATAGTACAAAGAGCCAGATGTAAAAGATACGAAGGGCCGTGGAAAATAAGGAGATCGTAATCTGATGTATTTCACAATTCTTATCTTTTGGTTTTATGGACCTCCAACCACAATTTATTGATATTATCTTGGGTATGGCTATCTCGGTTTTAGTAACTGTGAATTTATGATGAGCTCCTCCTTTGGTGATTGAACTCTTATCAAAAAAGTAGAGACACGTGGGACGTACATTTTCGATCTCGTATGGAGAGATAAATTCTATGGAAATGGCGGCATAGTAACAGAAGAACTCCTTCGGGCGGTGAATATATTGAAAGATCAGAGAATACTTTTAGTTAACTTGACTTTAAAATAAAACGAGTTCACTTGCAACGTATTTGCTTCTTCAAATAATAACTATCGTCGACATCTTTACCAAAATTCTTTCATTATATTTCACATATTTTGTATTGGATACAATCTCATACCATGCTATGAGATGTTAAAATCGTGAAATAGAAAAAGGTGTAACGAATGTTAGTATGACTCAACACGATTTTCCGATATTTATAGTTTAAAAAAATGATTTTAGCAACCACGATAGGCCTATCTACGTCAAGGCTTCGGGATTAACCTTCTAGCGTGTCAGTTGTACACGAGATTTACTAGGATCGGCAATGGTTACCCCGGGAGTTAATGGCAACTATACAGTGTTTATTTGACCCTAGTAAGGACGAGAATTCTTCATGAACTTTATATTGGCATTTGGCAATACAAGTAGGAAATTGGCTAAGTAAACACTGTGGTCGTATGTCTATTGACGTTTAACAATAAAACTTAAATGAAGAACAAATGTATGCAAGGATGATCACCAGCCTCAAGAAGCTAGAATCCGGATTGCAAATTTAATAGCTTGCCTCTTTTGCTATTGCTCATTTAATTACCACACTGATGTACTTGAAACTTATAAATAATATCCTGTTAAAGACCTTAATTTGATAAGACATATTTACCCAATCTTTTTACAAGCAGAGACATGAATATCCAAGCGTGGTTGCTGAGTTAGACTAACGACCTTATCAGAAGAGGATAATGCTTTTTTGTCTACAAATTAAAATACGATCTTCGCGTCTTGGTTTAATCAGAGTGCTCCAAATAAACAATGGTAATTTACTTTCCACAATTTTAAGATTAAGATCAAAACAGCAGTGGTGTTTATTTCCTTCATCTTGAGTTTAATTGCTGAAAATAGAAGAACGGTGAGATCACAAGCAGGGGCCGGGGGTTTGGGACGGGGGGGGGGGGGAGGGGGAATCAAAGGAGTTAAACTAATGCGTCGAATAAAACAACCATCTCACAAGTAGAGCTGAAAAAGTATCAAACAGTCTTTCTCTTAGTAAAAATGTTTGGAAAAGTGAGAGAATTTTGAATATAAAAGACTTATTTTAAATAAATAAATGAAGTATGAACTCGATTCATAATAAAATGTTTTTATCCTTTCTGTTGACAAGCTTTAAACAAACATGTAACCTCTGGTAATAATCAAGTTTAAAAAATGTTCACTTGTTCTACCCCGCGACAGGCTACAATGATCTCCCACAGAATATACACATAATTTTGGTACTATTTATGTTTACTTCATAAGAAAGTTGTGTTCTCGAGTATAAGGATTATCTAGAATTCCATTTGCTACACGAATAAAAGTTGTCGGAATGTAGTTGCTTAAACTATGAAATAATCTTAATGAGGGAACAAATTGAATGATACTAAAATGGATACGGTAATCATACTACTGATATTGAATCTTTCTTGTAAACATGGACCATTAAGAATCATAAGATTTTTATGTGAATATGAAAGTGAATCATAAATACGAGCAGGCATTTGATATTCCTTTATTTTTTAGATAAAGGCGGATTAGATTATCGTCTTTTCTGTCTAGCCTGAAATTTATTGTTGAGAACACGCAAATCTCAAGTAGTGGAGTTAGCATGTCATCTTAAGTACGAGCGCATTGATCCTATTCCGCTCAATGGAAGAGGCTCTAAGAGCACACTCCACCACACCCACCCCACCCCTGTATGTAACTGAACAACGGCGAGTTGCATGCTTCTAAACTTTTGCATACATGTGGTACCCTCATTTACAACTGAAATGGTCAAAATTTATTAAATTTAGGTGCAATATTTAAGGATGCATGGACACTCTTCTTTTTCTAGGATGTGAGAAATCCCAGTCGACATGACATTTTGGCAAATTTGGTGTCATTTCCAATTTGATTTCAAATTTAGTCGTTTAATAGTAATTAAATGCTAGGATTTTCTTGCTTCTACAAAGTACATTCAAACAGTGATTATGGCATTTATTTAGTTTAAACTTTAAGAAACCTTTACGTATGTGGTGGGGAAATTTTCCCCTGAAAATAGTAGTTTCTAGTTTCGGTTTGATCGATTGTCGCCCATACTTGCAACCTGCCTAAAGAATTAAAAAATCTATATGCCTTTATTTAGTGACAGATATGTAAATGGTTAAATTAAATGTTTTAAGATTCTAAACCATACGGGAGGTCGACATTGCAGTTTCCAATAGCCTCCCCCTTTCTGACAAGAATGGGGCTAATCAACTGATCTCTAAAAAGATTTGATCGAGATTCCAACATCGGAAATGCGTGGTCACGAATACTAACCGCCAAAAGTTGAAATAACGCAGAAAGGTGCGTTGATATTGTTTAGAATCTTGTTTGATGGGGACTAAAACGGCGTTCAAAAACTGATCTCGTTTTGAGACTGAGAATGTTCGATTTAGTGTTTTTTAGATATGATTGGACTAATCACCAAAGCAGTGGCCTCGAGCTAAACGGCATTGCTAATGATATAAGTGAGAGGAAAGCAAGACAAGCTTTGAAGGGGATTTTGTCTTTAATTTCTTCAGATTTCCGTTGGTTAAGAACAGAAGAAGATTACGGTAGCTCCAAAGGCAGACTTCAGCCATTATAGCAATATACTGTATAAGATCTCTTTTAATCAGTATTAGTGAATTGTTTAATATGAAGATAGGAAATACAATTAAAATTTTCAAGTTTTGGGATGATCATATAGTTAGTAGTATCTGCTTAAAGATAAAATAAGTAGTATCGAGGTGCTGCGCAAAAATAAAGCATGGGTCGCACGATTCCAAGGGACAGGGGTGGCACGGTCCCCTCTATGCAAATACTGACTTACTAATTTGAAACTATACAAGTGATAAGCCCTTTACTGTTTATCATTGTTTCTTATTTCTAATGCTATCTACTTGCGATTTAAATGGTATACAAAAATGCGAAACCAATCTGTCGTCTCTGTTCTACATCGAGTAAACCGAGTTGAACTCCCTACACCCCTTTTTCAAAACGCGCCAAAAATCATAGAGGGGTCAGACAGTCAGCTATTATATAGAGACATTTAGAACAAGTCAGCTATTATATAGAGAAGATATTCTCGCAAGTATAACGCTACCACAAACATTACGAAGGCGGGGGTTGTGGGGTTATAGGAAACAATGGTGGCCAGAACCTTGCAATTATCCATTTACACAGGCTAAAAGTGATAAAAACGATCTTGCAAAAATAAATGGAGTGTCAAATCTTAAATGACATACTAGATACTAGAAATCGAGTGATTTCACTAAATCAGTGCTCAAAAAAGAGGGAGGACTACGGCGAGAGAGTCCATTCGGTATTACCGATTGAAAGATTTAATTTTTATTTCGTCAGCGTTGTTCATAGCAGGAAAAACTGGGCGGTTTTATTTTGCAACTATTTTACATCTGTAAAATGAACAGTTATTGTATGGGTTGTTTCTTTGCCCGGGCTTCTCACACATATACAGCATGTGACAAGACCTTGCTTTCAGTTTTTTTGTGTGAAATTTTATCTAAAATATTTCTGAGAAGGTGATGAATACACCGACAAGCAATAAAGAATATTACGCCAAAAAAGGAAAATATGTTTCAAACAACGTTTCGTCTATAACTGACTTCTTCAGGTCTACAGGAAATTAACCATGATACAGTTCGCGTTTCCACCAATATCTTATACTGCAAATGCTCATGGTAGTATTTCCTGTAGACCCGAGGAAGTCAGTTATAGACAAAACGTTGTCGAAAAGATAGTTTCCTTTTTTGGTGAAATATCCTTTACTCC
This sequence comes from Carybdea cf. marsupialis auct. non (Linnaeus, 1758), assembly GCA_010016065.2. NCBI lineage: Eukaryota > Metazoa > Cnidaria > Cubozoa > Carybdeida > Carybdeidae > Carybdea > Carybdea cf. marsupialis auct. non (Linnaeus, 1758). The sequence goes on along the minus strand of JAAAKL020006452.1, from coordinate 9,739 downwards.
CTATATTAAACTACATTCATGTATAGTTTTGACCATACGTCAGAATCCGCATCTTTCTATGCTTGAGAATGATAGCCTATCGGGTTCGAAATAAAAATACTGAAACAGGACAGCGTCTAAAAGAAAAACCGAGAAAAACAGCGTCTCTCTGACTACTATGTCAGGGAACTACAAAGAAATAATAAAAGCAAAGACAAGTTATGATAATCAATCTATAAAGTTAATAAAGAAGACAGCAGATACGGATAGATGTCTACAGGGCTCACACAAATTCAAATTAAAGCAAAGAGATGAAGCTAATTCTTGTCCTAAGCGGCAGTCAACCTTTCGCCAAGTTATGATAAATTACAAGGTTCTGTTGTTTTACGCTTTGACTAAATGTACCGAACTGAAGTTATTCTGAGCAAGAAACGACCGCCAATTTAATTTAATTGTATTGTCTGTCTTCATTAAATCAACAATGTCTAGAGCGAAGGAGCTCTTGCCCAGACTCATTGTCTGCAGGATTTGTGAACCCGCAGACCAATTAACGTAACTACTATCAAATACGCTAAGCAAATCAACGTCCATTTCATTTAATAGTCGTTCACAACTTTGCTCACTACTCTTTTGTGGTTCGAAACCGATCTCCTTACAGAAACAGTTAAAAGTTCTTTCACTCAGGTGACTGTAGCTGTCAATATTTCATGCACGATTTCTTATCTGTGGTACAGGTGCCAGCTTTTTTTCAAACATTTCCAGCTGCGTATGTTTACTTCAATCTCGTATCGACACGATGTTTGTAGCATATCTGTACTAGATTCACTTTGATCCTGACATCAGTTTATGTATTTTACAAAAGAAATGTTAAATTATAGGCACAGTTTAAAGGTACTATGAAAAGGGAAATATCGGTATGTGAAAATAAGCCAGTGATCTCAAATCATGAAGAATAAATCATTAAGGAACTCCCTAGAATAAATTTTTACACTTTACTTACAAAGAAACGGATCAAGCTTTTAGAAAATAAATTCTACAGAACCTCTACTTTTAATTATAATCGCAACATGCCTCAGTAGAAAACTGAATCCGTTGGTGAAATAAGCAGCAATTTATACTACAAGAAATTAAATTGCTTGAAGTCATTTGTGTAATATCGATCAAAGTGATGATGAAATTGACTTTCGATTGGCATTACAAATGTTTACAACGGTGTTAATGGCGATTATATCAAGACAAATTAATCATTATTGCTATGGTGATGAAGATTATGATGATCATGTCAAATAAGACAGCAAAGTCTATAGTAAGAGTTTCATTTTTCTAAATGCCCAAATTTGAAGACCTCAGTGGTTTCACATAATTCAGTAGGGTGGCAGAACTTCCTTCATCTAATACTATTAACTTCCCTTAATACGGAACTCCATATTTCAAAACAATTCGCCGAATTTATAATACGGTATTTCAAAGAATTGATAGAATAAGGGGGGAGGGGGAGAGTGAGGTGGAGGAAATGAAAGAGTTAATACATTGGATTTAAGGTCGTAGATAACATAAAACGTAAGCTCTCTATCCTGTTAAGCCATATCTAACCAACTGCATTGTAAATAATTTGTTTAAACCCTGCTGTAAGGATATTATATATTTTGAAAGGGTTGGCCACCAGCTCTCGTATCGATTTGCTAGTGCTAGAAAATGAGATCTTGCTTTAATTGTGTATCAAGTGAATGATTTGGTATTTTCACATGCTATAATGTTTTCGCAAGATAGAGTTTTTGGCCGTTTTCACCATGCATCACATTTTTAATGACTTAATTATATCTACCGTTTGGGCCAAAGTTTTGAAAACTTAAATAAATTTTCCCTCCTTAATTTAAACATTTCCCTACCTAAACAGTTTTCCGATAAATTATTAAGATTTCAGGATTTAAAGAGTCTTCACAATATCTTCTTTAACTTCAATTTATTTCTTCTCTGTCTGCCATTACAATTCCAGTACTCACTTACAAACAAGGTATACAGGAATGAGTATGGTACCTGTCTCCTAACAAGTCAAGAGATCTGGTTCGGGCCATTCCTCATTTCTCTTACACAAGATAAAATACGTAGTTCTAATTGTAACAAGTAAAAACCTTCCTCAAAAGATAGCCCTTGTTAGATATCTTCAGGTGATCTAACATGGATATGAAAGACTGTCTCTCAGTTACTGCGACTTGAAATATGAGACTGCAAGGATGTGGAAAATGAAAGTTGTTGAAATAATCCCAGTGGTGTTGTGGGCATTGGGGTCAGTGACAAAAGACTTTGAAAATTGGATTCAGAAACTAGATTTGGAAATAACGTTGAAATGGTGCCAAAAACTTGTTTACATGGAACATCCAGAACCATTAGAAAAATTTTGGACATGAAGTGAGAAAGAAAAGAGACTTCAATACCAAAGGCTGCTGATTGCGATCCGCTATTGAAGTGTATTCACCAAGATATAACATCATCTTGAGAAGACAGCTGAAATAATAATAATTATTCTATTCTACTATTTTATTTATTAAAAATGATTGTATTGATGTTCATGAACACAACATTTCTACTGTGTTCTCATGGTATGGTACATGGGTAAGCAGAATTAGGTATGTAGGACTTATTCCACCAAAAAAGACAATCTATCAGCCAATTATCAATAATAATATTAACGGTTAATACCGAATGCAAACGAAATAGACGAAAACATGAACTTGTATTAGATAACAAATACAAGGAAACATTTTAAAGTATCAAGGGTTCATCTGATAATACTCTATCAAATTATCTCTGCTCTTGGGAATGGAGGTGCATCTCCACAAACATAGCAAAAGAGCAACACTTCTCATCCGTAATTGTTGTTAATGGTCTTGCGAAGTGGTTTCCATATTACAGGCGCAAGAGTGAGTTGGGAACTTCAGACTGGTTCACCTCAAAATCACTTGTAGCAATGTGGTTTCCTTGACAACGGAAATATGCCAATTACAGATGTTTAAACGTCTACAAACTATCCCTTCAACCCACGAAAACTCATTATGGATCTGAGCTAGCAAACCTCAAGTCTGAGATTTACAAATCTCTTAAGATGACCGTAGTTTCGCACTCTGCTATAGCGTCTTTGGGGTGTGATCGGGTAGAAATGTCCTATTTCCTTAGCTTCCCTATAATGAGATGCATAGTCTAGTTCCTTTCCAGTGCAAGGTTCCCATTTTCTTGATGAGATCGCACTAAACATTTCCGTATTTATAGCTCAAGGGGCAACTCCAGCCATCGACCTTCTGCTCACTAGGCTAGATCCCTACGGACTGAGTTAACAGGACGCACTTCGAAAGTCTACTTGGCTCAAAATCAAAGCGGTTAATGACGAAACAAACAGAAGGCTTTGGCTAGCAAAATAACCTTTGGAAACAAAATCATTTTATTACCGATTTATCTCCAGACAAACTAAGACAAAAAGACACAAACGCTCTATCTTATAGCACTTAAGCTCCAGATATGAAGATGTAAAATCAATTCCGTACCTTGAGAAGGACTTCTTTATCACTGGAACTTATCTTTTTACTCGTTTCTAGTTTGGTAATAAGCACCTAAGATGAGAAACAATCACAAAACAGTGTAAGTAGGTAAAAAAAAACTTTCCCGAGAAATAAAACCATTGTTGGCGTCATAAACAAATGCGGAGGGGAAGTGATAAAGTCATAAACCAATAGTTTTGGAAATAGTACGATAGAATAGGCTGTTTCCCAAAATACCAGACCTGTAGTGTTTGAATCATAATAATCTTTGCTCAAAACTCTGTTAATATTCCTTCGATCCTTACGTTAGGAACCAGTATCAGCTAATAAGGTTTTGTTAGAGATTTAAAACTTTGAGAGCAGATACTTCGGTGTTGGGAAAGGGCAACACTCTCAATTTTGGCCATTGACGTTTCTTACTGATAGGGCAACATGAAAATTGAGTTATTTGTCCATAATTCAAACATTATCAAAATCGTGATGTCACACTTTCCCTCTGCATGCGATTTTGTTTTATTTTCACAGCATAGACGAGTTGCTATGCATATTAATATCTGCAAAGTGAATTAAACAACCCCAAATTGCGAAAATAAATGACCGGGACTCTTTCTTGTAGTAATGCTCAAATATTCATCAATGATTGCCATTTCGTCATAATCTTGTCAAGTTGTGTCGAAATCGAAAAAGCGTAATGCATATACTACGGTCGTCTCTTGGACGATTGTTACTCTTTTATATATCCATACTCAGAGCGACTATCACTGTCTCCGTACCAAAATCAACTACGGATATCTAAGGAATCCTGACTTACATCGAATACCACTTACTGGATATTCAGCTAAGATTATGATGCATGTTTCATTTCAAGCAGAGGCAAAGAAAGACCAATGCCAGTTCTGTCAACTGTTGATCAAGGAGAAATGGCACCGCTGACCCAGTGGTATTGGACTTTGCTGGTCAAGTGGTGCTGGAAGTTGCTGGTCCAGTCGTAATGAACTTTGCTGACCCTGCCATAATGGACTTTGCTGACCCAGTGGTAATGGACTTTGCTGACCTAGTGGTAATGGACTTTACTGACGTAGCCGTAATGGACTTTGCTGACCTAGTCGTAATGGACTTTACTGGCCCAGTGGTAATGGACTTTGCTGACCCAGTGGTAATGGACTTTACTGGCCCAGTCGTAATGGACTTGAATGACAACTCGATAAAGCTGGTTTTGATGCGAGGAAGGGGTGTCAAGATCCACTCAGCCTTCCATCTTACGTGAAATGAGTATGCAGGGAGGAAGCGGTAAACACCTCATCAGGGATTCAAATGGTACCCACTCCCGCCACAGACATGACATTAGGTAACGAAAGTGGGTCCTGAACGCCTCAAAGATTTACCAGGCAATTCATGAATACCATAGCAATAAAACTTATAAAAGAAATCAATGCGCTCAGAGACTCAGAAACATTATTTCCCAAAACGTCTTGAATATCCATAACTTGCCACATCATGACGTATCCTCATGATAAGTTTCAGGCTTTGACCATTTGCTCAACAAGGAATAATCTAAGAGTACGATTAACATCTTTTAAAGGGGTGCGTCGGTGTGTACACTAGAAATGCCAACAAAACAAAGAAACTCCCTTTTCGTTGTTGGTGTCGACAATGATGATATGTCGTAGACTGCATGTTTATGACATCGTCAATCAATGCCAACGCTGATTAATACGATCTATTTTTCAAGTTTAGTGCCGAGGCTGAAATCACAGCATTCTGATGTTTAACCAAAAGAAACGGGAACTTAAAGCCAGAAAGCGCTTCAAATTGGGTGGTCTTTTGATACATGTACAGGAGAGGGGGGTATTGGGCTAACATTTCTAGGAAAAGGCCCACTAAATGTTGTTAATAGTGTCCTTATATGACTGCTACCAATAAATTTTCCTTGAATTTTTAAACATGTGGTGCATCTGTACGGAAAAATTCAAACTCACCTTTTGCTCTTTTATCTGTTTTTCTAACAGAGTGTGTCTCTGTTTTTGGATTTCTAGTCTCTTCTTCATGACCTCCTGGGAAACGAAATAAGAGTAATTGAAACCTTAGAAGCATATTCTAAAATAATAGATTTACATCCCAAAGCGATAAATAAATGCCAAAAAAGAATTTTAGTATGGATGTTCAACACCCTCGTCTCTTTCCATAACATGCATTTTTCACTCTTATGTTTTCCTGTCCCGAACTTGTATTCCTCTCGTACGTTTGCTAAAACTCATTGTAAACAGAGATCGCATTCTCGATTAGAACAGAAAGAAAAAAAGTAACCACGGATTGTTGACAATAAATGTTTCACGATGCGGAGAGAAAGTGATGACGTCAAAAATTAAAAGTTTTGGAAAAATTAAGATTTGACTCCAGACATCTAACGGCAATCCTGGAATAGGCTGTTTCCCAAAATACCAGACCTGTAATGCTTTAACCAGGGGCGTTTGAATTTCAAAAATCTCTGGTCAAAATTCTGTTATTATTCCTTGGTTCCTTACGCTAGAAACCTGCATCAAATAATAAGCGCTTGAAAGAGAGATATAAAACTTGGATTCTCGGTGCTTGGAAAGGGCAACACTCTCGATTATGGCTATTGACATTCTTACTAATAGGGCAACATGAGAAGTGAGTATCTTCCCATAATTAAAACAGTTTCAAAATCCTTACGTCACACTTTCCCTCCGCATTATAAACCGAAGACTTTCTGATTATAAAACATCTTTGTCACAATTTCTAAATTACTTTTCTAACTAAAATATACATTGTGCAACCATAAGCTACCTTCTTCTTGTCAGTCTTCAACTTCATGTTAACTGTATGACTCACGCTTCGCTGTGCGTTTGATAAAGTTGTCTTCGACTGAAACTTCGAACTATTATCTGTGGTTGCTATTGCTGAAATTGTCTCCTCTCCCACCAACGTGCTTTTTGTAGCGCCACCACCTCCAGGAATATACGTCTCTTGAGATGTCACAGCAGCTGGAGTCACTACCGGTCCTGACGCTGTCGTTGGTGTTGATTGGGGCTGAAACAACAGATTTGTAGTAGAGAATAGATTTATGGTGTTACGTACCTATTGGAAAAAGGATCAGACATTTCATTACATTGAAAAGTACCAATAATCTGCTCTCCGGTCCCGAAAAACTGAACCGAGAAGTTCAATAAATTTGTGGAAAATTCCACCTTTTCTGATAACCTCTTCTGTCATGCTGGAAAAAAAGAGCAAATTTGAAGAAGTACAAAGAAAAATGTTGAAAGGAAAGTACGAACTTTAGACTTGTATTATAGATTATATTCTATTAAAATTTATTGATGAATTTAAAACTTGTTTTCTGTTCTTGATAAACATTTACCTAACTTCAAACTTTTTAACCTACTATGGTTTTTCTAATCGATCACTAATAAGACCCTCATAACTACTGTTAAATATAGGGAGTATGTCAAAATTTGAAACTTTCAAGACAGAAAAAAATCCTACCCACTTTATTTCTTCATTCAGAGCAAAATTACGTCTATTTCAGCTCCCCTACTACTTTTCATCAAATTTCTATCGACCCGTTGACTCCGCTCACCCCTATTATCTTTTATTCGGGCATTTTCTACCCAGTCCTCTATTTAACCGCCCTTATTGTCACGGACTCTAGAATACCTAGGTGGCTTAAAATGGCATTGACACCCCTGTATGTTCGCTATCCTTCCTCGTACTGCAACCATATCTTCATATCATCCTTAAGGCTGCTAAGCAAACACCTCAGGGCAATCACCTTTGGCTTAACCCAGTCAAAATCGTAACCAGAAACTGATCATTCCTACGTTAAGCTAGGCTATTCAGAATTAAATGGTTACTGCAAATGTGAACGTACCCGCTGGTTCTGAGACGATGATGCACCAAAATTTCCACGATGCCAAAACGTTTTAATAAATCGATTTCCGAAGACGGCCTCCGGACATGTATAGGCACGCCTGGCCTCCATGTTGGACTCAAACTGAACAAGAGCGGCTTCGATATCATTGTCGTACTGTACCTACAGAGGATAAGATAGGCAAAAAATTAGGTACGAGAAAAGATTAGATTAAAGCAATTTTTATACGTGCTCGAAGGTGTGCCCATCCATTTTAAACTAGGGGCGACATAAAGCTGTTCGGAAATCGCAGAAGTTATAATTCTTACCTAATGCAACCATTACTATTAACTTAAGTAAAAACAGCTCTGGCTACACACCATCCCGGGAAAGAGGCTAATGGTCCAAAATTATTTGAATCCACTGTCCATTTCGAGTAAGTGCGTAGTGTGCACATTCCGTAACGAATGATGTCATATTTCCACACAGCCTCGTTTCCATGCTGAATCGTCAGGGCTATTCTGACGTACACCATGAATATGACTAACGGATTTATTTTTGTCATTAGATATTTTATTACTAAGATTTGATTGGTTAATATATTTAGTTTTTCTTCTTTGTAGTAGTTAAATTAGAATATGCTTCGTTGTAAAGTTAGAAGCAAACGGCGACGGAGTGATTGTATGTTGGAGTTCGTGATGTGGAGATTAGATTAAGAAATTTATCTGCTGACTTTTAGATCGTGTTTATTACAAATATCTTGAACTAGCGAGAGTTGCCACATGAAGTTGCGATACATACCTGGACATTCACAATTTTGCCGAATTTTTGAAAGTATTCACTCAGTTTGACGACATTGTTGAGATTGGGAGGGATCTTTCGAATTTCTAATGTAGTTTGATTTTGGAAAGGTCTCCGTTGGTATGGAGTTACTTTCGTAGATGACACTGCTGCAGGAACATAAACAGGATGAGTGTCTATGGTACCTACGACAGACAATATGAATATATTTATCCCTAAGGTAATAAAATTTCATACGACAAAATATAAGGCACATCCACATCTCAGAGTAATACTTATTCTATCGCATACCACAATAACCCCTTTTATATCACCAGGGAACGGGGAGTAGGGGAAGCCACGGCCCCCCAAAAGGTTTGCCAAATCTCAAGAAACACCCCTTTCCACACAATGATCAAAGGCACTTTAGTGGAACATGACAAAATATTTGAAGCCAGCCTATCTGACCCCCAAATCTGCTTTACCTTTCCCCGTCAGTGATACCCATGTGTAGTACTCTACTATCTACCGTGTACAGCACGCAAAATCGTACCTTAAACCCACTCCATGACAGGATCCACTCAACTTCACTCAGTCCCTTAAAGCACACTACAATACCGGGCAGACCCCACAAACTCTACACTACAATATTAGGAAAAACTAACCTCAGTTTATAAAAAATTACAGGAGATATTCAAACCCACTATCGGCTCCAATTTAAGACAAAATGCAACTGCACAAAACTGTTGATCCGATCACAATTCTCAGTATACCTCATACTCCAACCTGCTATATGATCCACTACAATGCACATTCCATCCAAAAAGAAGCTTCAATATACGATAATCTTAAACTGTACAGCCCAGGAAATCTAACTGCAAGTTTCAATATATCGCATACTACCACCTACAACATGACCTATTAAAGACATTCCATTCATACGAAGCTCCAATAAACGGTCCACTCCACAACACAACGTATCACATCACACCACATGTCAGTACCCGACAGTAAACGAAACGACACGACACGACACACTACACTACAATACACTACACTACATTACACTACACTACACTACACTACACACTATACTACACTGCACTACACAGCACTACACGACATTGCACGACACTGCACGACACTAAAGTGCACTACACTACATAGCATTGCACTGTAAACCACAATAAATTATACCAAAGTACACTACAATAAACTATACCAAAGTGCACTATAATAAACTATACCGAAGAACACATGTATCATACTAGCACGGGATATGCCTATTTGTAGCGAGTACCCCGCCATGTAAGCAAATAGAGCGAAATATATGGAAGAAGTTTGAAAAAAATAATTATAATTTTGATTACTCTAATATGAGTGACACGTTCTCTGTCACTCACGGTATTGACAAGATTTGTAGGCGCGGATATTGACTTCATATTGTCACAACAACAATGCAAGTATTATCGTGGTTGTTTCTGTTCCTATTGTACGTAAGACATTTATGTAAGCTACCTGTATCATACTAGCACGGGATATGCCTATTTGTAGCGAGTACCCCGCCATGTAAGCAAAT
>JAAAKL020006451.1:0-17990 GCA_010016065.2 Carybdea cf. marsupialis auct. non (Linnaeus, 1758) | reverse complement strand
CTCGGTTTAGTAGCAAATGTTGAGTTTGTGAGCAAACCGCAATTTTCATGATGGTTGGAAATTTTACATCTCCTGGCCAGTCTTGGTATGAGCTGAAATCGCAATGAATATGCGATGATGCATAGATGAGTGCGTACACTGGGGGACAAAATGATCAAAGTGTCTGGAATGATAAATATCTGGAACATGCAGTCAACACTATTACACGAGTCTCAAGATTACGAAAAGCATGGTAAGTGGTGAATATGATCATCGCACGAGTTTGCCGTCCGGCCTTTCTACGACTAGAGATGACTGTATCATGTACCACCTCAAAAGTAAACTGATTTAATCAAAAAAGATAAGTCTATGCTACATTATAATTTCTTCCATTCTAAAGTCAACATGCAATTTAGCGCTGCAGGCTACCGATAATTTATGCATGCCTCTTTACTTGCTTAGGCTATCCATAGCACAGTGTTTTTTTCTCTACATATGTCGTGATATTTTTATTCAGACCACATAATAATGAGAAGAACACGCATAATGTCAGTTACTTGAGATATTCAGTTCAGAGCAACATAGTTCAAACATAGTTTTAGCCATGGCAAGTGTTTTCCTCGCCAAGGAAAGGAGGGGATATGACTAAGATTTTTCGCAGTTGAAAAGTATTAGTTTCATCTGCTCCCAATGAAAAATAGAAATGAGCTCTACTTTTCGATCCACTATATTTTCCGCCTCAACTACAACAAAATTGCAAAATTATCATTGTTAGCAGTGGAAAATGTAGCGTGTACTATGCATGATTTTCCGCCTATTATAGATCCGCATTAACGTAACGCGAGCTCACTCAACGTTCAACAATGCGTGCGAGAGCTGCTTAAAATGGAATTAGTACAAAACGATATTTTTCATTTGCAGTCTGCAACTTTCCTAAACGAAAAGTGTATGAATTCCTTTTCACTAAGGAACTACATACAATCTACGCTAAAAGCTAAAGGAGTCACGTTTATATTAAGGCAGGATAATGCTGATCATCTCCTGATTAACATATAGTAATACATCAAAGCATATACTTCAGTCACGATCGATGCAGTAGCCATATTTTTTTTTCAAAATAAACGGACATTGGTTCCCTGTACACAATAATCAGTTAAAACATATTTGTCATGGGTACTTTCAATGGCTCTCGGTGAAAAACAAAGTACATCTAATCGGATAACAAGCCAATACTAATTTAGAGAAACTATCAATAGCAATAAGCATAACAGAAATAATAATGTATACGTAAACTTTCTAAATCACGGATAAAATGGATCACGAACTATTAACGACAAAAGGTCGATCTCTTACTTGAGCGATGCATGCAATATCATGCCAATTGTTCAACTGAATAAGTGAAGATCGCTTCTAGCTTATAAACACTGGACATTATGGAAATGTTCAGTACAAACACGTCATACAGTAACTGATAATGAGTCTAATGGAGTTGATTAGCGATTGCAAATTGTCAACGTACCAGTTTTAGTTATATATGTATGGGTGTTTGGGCGGTATAATTGACACTCCATGCATTTACCTAGCTCACAATGAAACAATCGCCAAACTACTTCAAGTATTTGTGAATTTATGAGAGACACAATTTTTGTATTTGACTTCTTGGTCAAATTTGAAGCACTTAGTATGCTTCTAATACAAACTTTTCAAATGCATCTGTGCTGCAAAATAAATATGAGAAATACGTGTAGCTATTATCATCGTAGTTTGTTTTCCTGTGATTTCTTGCACAAATTAATTTCGTTCTAGTATACTTTCAGGAAGGCGCTGGCTATAGTTAAGTCAACCAGAGGAATAGTAAAGAACCACCATCAGATACGTATTTGGTGCAGCCGTCATCGTCTCTAATTACTCACGTGAAATTTGTCAATTAAAAACAGCTGTCTGGCCACTAAGAATACGGCGTGAACTAGTTGGAGTTTCTAAAATAAAGAATTTGAGAGAGAGCAAAAGTTTCACCTTCTCTAAATTTTTCAGCTTGTCTCCGCTGCATAATAAGGTCAAGAACAAGAACAATTTTGTAACAAGACAAGGGCATCGCGGATGACCTTGTCTAGTCTCAATGTTCAATTTCTAGTTATTAAGACAAACTGAGAATGAATTAACACAAAATGCCTTTGGGGACAGACAAGGTTCCTTGTCCTTGGTTAATGCTAGACTTTAGTAGGGAGCTGAATAATCAGGATGCCTGTCAAGAAATTGCAAGATTATTGTAGAGTTTCAGTAACAAACAGAGTTTAAGGTATTTTTCTGAGAAATTAGCAAGCAAGGGGCAGCTCCGAAGTAATAAATACATATTAATACTTGTAGATGAATAGTTATTAGCAGGTACACTAATCTAGAAATGTTGAAATATATAGCGGCGATGTATAAAAGGCATAGTAGCCCTGTTTTCCCCTTTTTAAAATTTTTTTGAGTGTGAAGGCCAAAAGTATTTAGTAACAGGGACTAGGTAACAGGAGCTGAGGAGCTAAATAGCGGCCATAAATCAAGAAAGTGGTGGGATTGATACGTTTAGCAGACACCTAAGGGAGCGTATAAATTTATACAAAGTAGGCTGCAACTATACACTAGGACATCCAATAGGTGTAAATAATTGCTAGGAGCATGATTATCTAGAAGCTAAATCCTCTGATAAGTTACCTTTACAAAACCGTCCTTATTTCATTCTTCACCTAACGTCCCTGCCATTTTTCTTGCTGTCGTTGACTGAGAACAACTTTAGTGCCAAAGCATATGCAGTAATGTTTCTAAACATCTTTTCATTCATTTCATCTGATTTTTTGTCTTTGTGTAAAAATGCTTGAAAGGTTATCGAGGAGCACCTTGGTAAATAACCCATTGAATATAATATATCCTAATGATGATGATTAATAAAAAGCTAGACAAAAAGTAAATAAAACCACCAGCTGTTCACTTTTATCTATGACAGGAAGGAGAATTTTTAAACTGTTACTTCAGAGTTTATGACAATGTTAGGGAAGCAAACAAAATAGACGATGGTATCTTATTCGAGCCATTCTTACCTATGCCCCAAAGATGTCACTCGCCGTGATAATTAGAGGCGCTTTTCTTTCCAGTACCACCGTCCCTATGATAGAATCCCTGGAAAGTTGAAAGGCAAGGTAATCAATAACTACGTTAATCAACAAAGCTGATATGCAGATACATAGCCCGATTGCGTGTATTGAGGTAGTCTGGGACCTACTTTCTTCCTACACATTCATTGCTTGCGAATCATCATTGTTGTCACGTTCTTCTTGTTCGTTTTGTGCATAAAGAATAACATGAGGGAGTTATTGGGGTATTACTTGTAATTCCTCACTTCGTCTACGAACCCTATGAGAGAAAACTTATGCAGAGGTTTACGCTCGGTATTCTATTTTAATAAGGATTTCCTTAAATTGTGGCTTTTCAGCTTGGAAGCCTTGACTCTAAGAAGGTTTTAGAGTTTCTCAATAACATTTTATCAAAGTTACGTCAATATTCGCGTAATGAAACCACATTGGATACATAATAAAAGAAGAAGTAACAAAAAAAAAATTGAACTAAAGGAGAGCTTTAAACAAAGTAGATAAATTTAGCATCTATTTCAAATTTTAGAATTGAGCTTTTTGCAGAGTCTCGTAGCGTGATTTTTATTTAAGAAGGTGTAACAGCAGTGAACAACCAATGATTTGCAGAAAGAAATGAAAAATTTTCCTTTAAAAAAGTGAAGAATGACTTGACTAGACCAGAATTATTAAATTCTACATTCATACATGCCCCCTTGATATCCTATTAAATGAAGACATTACATTAAAATAAAGGTGACCAGAGATATCACACGCAATCCATGGAACGCCAAGAAACCCACGTATATCCTCAAATTACTGATTTTTGAAGGAATATCCGTTTTAGGTACACCACCAACAGGGGCGCACGGATCCGCAGTTTGCGGAATGTTCTCAAATGTTTTCTGGTATTACAGAAAGAAGATTTTTTCTAAATATCGACAATTATTGGCGGCGCCCCCTCCCCCACCTGCAAAAGAAAGTGGAAGAGCATCCCTACATTGTAGAGCTTGTTGCCATTAATGTAACTATTTTGTGCTAATCTTATTATTTAAATCATTAATAGGTAGAGTATTGTCTAAGAAACAATGACTAGATGGAATTTCCTCAGATTTGGTAGAACCTCGAAGAGGTGTAAACCTACAATCTTTTCAAGATAAGCATAGGATGCCTTTTTCCATATAGATGACCTTCGGAGGTTGGTAATGTTTTGAAATAGGCTAACATTTTGAATGCTGTGTATAACTGGCACGTGATTCCGCAAAATGCTGATCGTCACAAACTCACGTGTTTTTTTGGCGGGGATGTTTAAAACCTTTTTCACGATTCGCGTTTGTTTAACCTTTCCATATATGTATAGTTGATTCTACTTGTAATGTAATTCAAGTGCCACATTTACAATGACTGTTTTTGTGTTTGTAGACGTTATTGTAAAATAGCTAAGAATCGGTTTCTTGACACATGGCGACGGATATACTTTATCTGTATTGGAGTAATCTAGGATTTTCCCTTTTGTACAAGACCAGCGCAGCGCAAGTTAATAAGCGTAGAAAAGTCAGCATTTTATCTTTAGCAATTTTGTTCCACTTAAAACGATCGGGAAGCCTGGCCTGTATTTTTTCTTCGTGTTCCTATGAACTGTTCTGACAACCGATTAGTTTCGTAGACAAACATATTGGTTTGCTCCACCGTTAGAAGTAACTTTCATAGAGCCAGTGCACTTTCTACATTTGAAGACCTTTCTTAGTTAGGTAAACCAATACAAACAGGTCACTGAGAGATGCACCAGGCCACTCATACCTCTGCAAGAGGAATAAAAAGAAAGAAACGTACGGGCATATTTCGGCCATGTATTTCTATTACTGTGATTAAATAAGTAATACAAAGGCTCTCACTGTTGAATAAAATAAGAAAAAAAATTCCAATATTTACAAATTAATAATTACTTGATGCTATATGAACTGTTACAAGTGCGAGAGATTTGCGCAAAATTATCCGAAAGATGGCACTACAATGACATGTTTTTAAACAAAATATTTTCAAAGAGAATTTAAGTATCATTCATTCTTGTGATAATTATGTCAATGATCAATTACCTCCATTTGTACAAGAATCGTATAATTTAATTGTGCCTTAATTTCATTTGCAAATATTTATAACATTTCTGCTGGTATTTCAATTGGCTGGCATGTACTGTTCATTGGAAGGCAATAACATATATCTGTACATTTATTACATCAAAGCCATTTTCAAGGAATCTGCTGTAGGTATCTCTCCAGTAATTAAGGCGATATTAAGCATACTGACATGAGAAACAAAAGCTTCTATATTCAAATGTTTTTTTCCTTTAGTCTATATGCATGCATAGGTTATGCAACTGCCAATATAGTTCGCGATCTGCATTATAAGCACGCAATGTTTTACAAAATAAACACTGGATTTCGTGTCAACACTTCTCAGGTCATTGAGACTCTTCAAAGAAAACACAAATATGAGTGTATGCTAGAATGTATTTTAGCTTATAGATGTAAGTCTATTAACGTGAAACAAAAAGGAAAATCTGTGGATTGTATTTTATATGAAATTGATCATTGGAACTGTGGATGTAACCTAACAAAGGAAGATGGGATGGCCTTTTATGTTGCTGGACAAGATTATCGCCAGGTAATTTCTAAAATTGTTTCTTGTAATTCATTCTTAGTAATCAAATTTCACCTGGAATGACTGTGTGAACAAACTTAGTTCCTCCACGCAACTGCATGTGAGTACCATGGTAAAGATAAAATTTAATGTACACGTCGTTCTGTTTTTCTGTACTTGATAATATAGCCATAAACAAATGCTTATGCAATCATGTGCGATTATATTGTAACCCTTACAAATGTCACACAGGAAAATGTAATAAGATCCCAAAAGTATGAGAATCAATTGAACAGGGTCTTTTAGCAGGCAGAGATAGAGCGGATCAATTTTCAAAATCTACATGTTTGTATCCCTTATCTGGTCGGAACCAATTATTAAAAAACGTAGGATATTAAAACTGTAGATCAAGAAAAAATGCCGGTTCTCTTAATTAGCTCTCTTTGACATTTTAAACTCAAGCGGGTAGTGTAGAATTATAACCGTAGAAAAATGGATCATAAAAGAGGATTACAAGCTTTCTTAAACAGAATTTGGTATGGGATGTTTATTTCATAAGATTCCCATTAAAAAAAATTAATCCACAATGCACTGATGATGCCATGTTTGCTAAATGATGTAAAAAGACTTTATAATTGTGAAAAGCTTAAAATACTTTGTTGGAAAAACAAAACAATAAAACTGCACGAAATAGGAAAAAACATTTTTGTAATGAAAAGTTTTTTTCGTCTGACACCTCTCAAAGTACAAAATCGTCAGATTAGAGATGGGAAGAAATGAACAAAACTTATACCAAACTGTGTTTTGAAAGTGTTTTCAATGAAATTTCCCAATGGGACAACCTTCTGAGGTCACATGTGCCACCTGTTGGTGACCTCAGGCAGCCTCACTAGCCTCACTTTGAATCTGTTGATCAAGGGATGTCTCCTCAAAGCCAAGGGTCAGTTTTCAAACTATTTGTTGATTACAAATTTTAAAAAAGAAACAATGTCAAAAATGTATTTTCTAAAGACGTCGTATTTTCCTGCTAGCAGCAGAGGTTCCTTTTTCAAATTACAATGCGGCAGTTGTGGTAATTTTTTAGCAAATAAAAGTGATTTCTTCTTTAGAAAAACAGTCTTTCTCAACGGAAGTTAAAGCGAGCTAAGAAACTGGACAATTGTCAGGGACTCAAGTTAGAGCCATTGAATGCATTAAAGGCATTCGGTGAAAAACTACATTCACATTTCCCAAGAAAAACATGACACTGTATTCTACATGTATTATATGCGACTCATAAACAACCACCTTTGTAATTTTAAATACTGAAACTGATTTAGGAAGAAATCTTATACTTTTTACCATTTCTTCATTTTTTTAGTGCCAAAAGCAATTTATCAGGGAGATTTTGTTCGACATTATATTTAATTCTTTATAAAACCTTGTTATGGAAAACAGTTTCTCGAAATTTAATAATTTTTTTAAATTTACCTGGGGAAATGTTTTCTAGACCTCCTTCTTTATCCAAAGTTAGGAAAAAGTAACATTTTTACATGATTTCAACAACAAAATTATAATTATTTGACTGCCTTGTGTTACATTTAAACCTAATATAGGTTGGTCCGCATTGCAGAAGTTTTACCGTGAATCCCTGTTATCCAGGAGTCTGCGTCGATACGTCACGAGACGATGGTTTTTATTGTGAACGTAAGTGGGTTTGTACTACTTACCAGTATTTATTTTAGCACTGTATTCTGGCTTCATATCCGCTCTATACATGCTAATGTTTTTTGGCTTGCAGGTTAGATATCTTAGGCTATTGTTATAAACGTTTTTTAAAAGACATTTACTTGATTGCGAGCAGGAAGTCCTTTTGCAAAAATTATCGCCTTCACGAAAAGTTCATTTGAATATTTCTCTTTCGATTGATCAAGGTGAGAAATTAATAAAGTTAGTATTTGTGATTTGCAAAAAGGGGGTGATAGTAAGGAAGTAAAAAGGTCGTATTCGCAGGATGTGTTTACAATTTATTATGCATTAGGCAATTTAAGTTAGAACTATATCATTCGTGACTTACCATTTTTTCCTTTTTTATACAGCGTCTCAAAATGTCAAGATTTCTACTGGTTGTAATTTTGTTTTTTTGACAACATTACATAGACTTGAAAATTATTAACTATCTCAAACTTTTTCCAGAGAAGACATTAGTGTATATTTGTTAATCAATCCATCAAAAACAAATAAAGACAAAAAACAATACAAAAAATTGAAACAGTGTTTGAGGACAATACGTTTTGTTTGCTTAGGAAGAAATTAATAAAGCATTTCAAAACTCATTACCATTGTCACCCCGCGGCAGTTCTGTTAAGTCATCGATAATTCTCTCCTTCTTTTTCTCTGCAAGCACTAGTCCATCCAAAAAGTTATAATGTGAACCCTCTTATTAAGAAATAGCATCTTTTTATGTAAATATGCGACGTTTTACTACTTATCAGCGCAAAGGTCTAAATAGCTAAAATGAAGGCATCCAACAAACGGAGGAGCCTATCAATACAGTCAACAATGGACATGAAAAGCAACACAGATACAATCTTGCATATAACTCATACCTTCAGAATGTGCATAGAAAAAAATATTCGATCAAATGACACTACGCTATACATCTCAAGCACAAAGGTTACTTCAGTCTATTTAAGGTATTTTAATGCTTAAAAGGTTTGCATTATCATAATCCGATTTGCACTTTTTCTGCGCTGGATTAATGGCTAAAAAATTAAAACTGCGATACACGCCTTCCTTAATACGTTGGGTCTTTTCCGAGACAACGATTTTCCTGAAAAGCCTTATTGTTGGTCATGTGACGTTAATTAAGCTGTGAAAATTTCGATTCTTATATAAAAGTAATTGAGTCATCCTGCTTTCAAGTATTGATAATTAACGACTCGCTTTATGATTTGTTGCCTATTTTCTGTTAGTTTCTTTGCTCAAAAGTGAAGCTTGAATAGCCTCGTCCATTATTGAAAGATTTAACAAAACAAAAATACTCAATAGAATTAATATTATTTCTATCACGCTTGATACACACTGCATGATTAAGCAAACATCTAGATTTCATGTGTCTTCTTGGTAATGATACTTTTTGACATAGTGCTTCCAGATTAAAGTCGCTTCTCTCTTATGCTCATTTACGCAATCATGTAGATGAAACTGTATCCAGTATTGCATATCAAGTGGCCAACATCTCAAGTTTCTAAAAAAGTTTGTAAATTCCAGATAGACTTTAGACCATGCAAATATAGATCTATATAATCAAATGGCGAATTTTTTAAGCATGAGAGAATTTTGTATGTCTGAAAGATTCTGCCGCATTCAAGAGAGGAACTAAAAAATTTGCTTAAGGTGTCATGTTTTCTAGAATAGCAGTAAAGCACTTTAATGCTTTGAGTGATGTATGACGCATCGCAGGTACTGTTGATGGCAGTCAGTAGGACATTACCTTCTTTCTGTCGCAGAACAAAAAGTGACAAGCTACCAGTGACGTTTATCATTGTGCCTCCTTTGCATATGCAAAGCAATGGCCTACTAAATTTCATTTATTTATGTTTAAAGATTATGGTACGTGGCAGTAATTTCTTTGTCTCATATTGCTATTGCGTTGGCTTGCAGTACTGCCAATACTGTAACGGTATTATTATGAAATATACGTAAAGATCAAGATTTCCATTTATTTCTGCTATTAGTTTCAAAAGAGCACGGAAATATTGCTTTGTGGAAACCAACTTTGCAGTCAAGTACTTGGATGAATCGTTTTGCTTTCATGGCAGTAGATGGGAATAGAGACATTAGCCTAAGTAGTGATACATGTTCGTTTACGAATGCTGAAACCAGTGCTTGGTGGCAAGTAGATCTTCTCAGTGCAGCAACTGTGAAAGTTGTGTTCATTACAAATGGCAATACTACTGATGGATTTACCTATACGAGTCTGGCTGTCAAGGTTGGAGATAGGGAAGGTTCTCTGGGCCAGTCAAGTGACTTGTAAGTATGAAAACCCTCAGATTATATTGCTTTTGCAGGTAATCAAGTTTTAGAACTGCCAGGTACTACCTTCAAATTGGAGTCCATAAAGCTGTTAACATAACAGATGACGAAAATCAGCATCAGAGAAAGTTATTATTAAAGTTAGAATCGACGTGTTTGACTGATTGAGTACAGTTAAATTACGTCAGACTCAACGAAATGAGATTATGATAGATGAGAGAGGATAAAACGTGTCAAGATAGGAAGGAAAATTAGATCAAATAAAAGCAGACAAGACAAGAACGGCAACCGTTGAAATTAGAGTAGAGTATGTAAAATGACTTTTTAAGGGATGTAGTACGACGATAGATGAATGAGGCGATTGCTCAAAACAACATCAGATAAGGTTAAATCAGATAAGAGACGATACTATAACATTTCACTAAACACAATTCTATGTTTATTCCATCACATTAGATTGCTTTTAATTTTGCAAGTAATTCTTTCAATATTGGACCAAACCGGATTTCATAGCAACTAAAGAGTAATTAATTCTATCACAAACAATAGAACAGAAATATGATGACATATAGGAGTCTTTAAATTTCCTTAAGTTTTATAACGATGCACAAAGTTAAATTTGAAGGATAAGAATATAATGAAGACTATTCAAGACTATTCATGTTTCCTTTACATCATTTTATCACAATAATTCTGCATTCACAGTGATGCCACTGTAGCTGATTATTTCACGGAATTTTCTCATACAGATAATATTACAAATCATAATTACAATTAATTTAAAGCTTTTAAGACAACAGGTCATTGCTTTTAAGTTTCCAGTACGATGGGGGGAAAAATTGCTAGCTCCAAAGCAGGTAAATGGAGTGAATTATCATTGGATTAAAAAATATCAGAATTATGGGATCACAAACATATAGCAATCAATAAAAACTTTCTTTTTATCTTTAGCTTTTTAACGTTAGTGTTTGATTCGATCATATGTTAAAAAACGTGTAGACAGTAGATTTAATTCGTATAAATGATGTTGATTGGCGTCAAAATGTTCGACAGCATTGGTTTTTTTGCTTTTGTTTTTCATCAGGTGTGGAACGAATCAAGAATTAGAAGAAGGTAGAACAAAGGCTATATACTGTACTAAGGTAGTTCGTGGTCGCTATGTAACTGTCACCGCAGATAACTTTGGATATCTGTCATTATGTGAGGTTGAAGTCTACACTTTCGGTAGGTTTGCAATAATTCAATTCCTACTCTGATAATATTATAATAAAGAAACTTGTTACATATATGACGTAAATTTATTACGTGGTGGCAGTCACTTTTTCTGTATCTTTTATAAAAAATAAGCCGCAATCGTTTTGTATAAATGAGTAATCTGACATCAATGTAAAACACCTGCAATCGTCGGACTTAAATCATGCTAATTCATTTATGAATATTTTATTATTGGGTAAGTGCATTAAAAAGACTATTTATTAAATATTTATTAAATATGATCATCATAAATATCATCGGAAATTTTAAAAGTGGACCCAACAAATGAGAGCATCAAAAATGAGCTGTCAGTATGGAGTGACTGGTTACTGCAGTATGTAAAGAAACAGAAAGTCACCAATTTTAGTCACATTAAGCGGCATGACGGGCTAGAAAAGAGGATTATGGAAAAGTACATAGCAGGATAAAGGAGAGGAGGTAGACCTAGGTGCAGGTAGGGAAAGACGTCGTCGGAACAATTAAAGAAGGTGAAAAGATGGCAAAGCAAAGAGACAGGATTTGTGAAACCATCAGGTAGGCTGCGCTCTGATCATAGCATCTTTGATGATCACCATCATCATAGAAACTAATGTTATCGAAGAAAAATTATATAGAAAATAATAAATTAACTGGTTTTAAATATAAATTATTTTCTTTATGACCTGTAGGCTTGGACGAAACGAAACGAAAAACTTTGTCCATACATCTAATCAACTGCTATTGGGTGACATGCTGTAGCGTATATTAAAGAAATTCTTGTTAGTCATGCAGTCATGAACTACATAGTATAGATCTCATAAACATGAAGTGCTTGTGTGTCTGCCTGAGTACTTATATCAATAAATGGCACCGATGAAGCTAACAGCGAAACAGAAAATAAGGGTGCCTGAGTATATATATATGTTAATATCGTTTTTCTAGAAGGATTATTTGGAGTTTGATATTAAAAAAGCCATAGGCTGAATCCCTTATCTGCGCTCATGTCTACTTTGCGTCCTGAGTATGTGAACCTCCTCCAATAATTTTAACGGGTTTTTTAAAATTTCTTTTGGTGACATAATTTGGTATTTCTCTAGTATCTATTGTAGGCCATAGCAAAATATTTGCGGCATAAAATCAATACTTTAAAACATTTTTCTTGTACCTGTTACTTTGCAGCTTACTGATTATTAATTTGCTACGCTGCCGGAACGTTGTTACATATATATGTCATTGCAATTGAAAGCCACGTACTTTACTGTCTTGTTTTTTCCAGGCTTTTGCATATCTTCAATTCCAATGGGATTCATTTTGCGTAACCCAGAAATCAGCAGATGTCAGCACCTCTTGACATGGAGAGTCAATATGCCTGTTGCCAGTCGAGATACCAACATGTCAGGACAATATTTACACCAAACCCAGCAATATTAAAAGAAGATCGTTTGTGTATGTAGTATCGTTTGCGGTATGCACCAATGCTTGGTCACAGAGAGAAAATATTAGCAGAGGATTTGAAGGATGCGTACTTTCAGGTGATATGTGACTGAATCATCCTGCTGCCACTTCATGTTTGAAAAGAATAAACGATGAACTAGTGATCAGCCAAGGTTGACGTTTTAAATAGATATATGTGTTGCCAATCAATGGTTTCGGATGGTTTACAGTGCAGATTTTGAAAGAAGTACCATTCTTTTCAAGATGACAAACAAAAGCTACAGGTAGTTGTAGCAAAGACGTAATATTAAAACTTTCGCCTAACTTGTGTATGCATAAAATGTTGGGGAAATGATGAATTTTTTAAATTTATGTGCTAGAGCATTGAAGGAGTGAGTGTTACAGTGGATACTTGATTATCTGAACCGCCATTATCCAAGCGCAAAAATTGGTTGCAAAATTTATTGTTGCTCAAACCTCATCCTCAATTGAGTATTTTTTCCATGTATCAAACCTTTGACGTCACACTTTCCCTCCGCCTTACAATATCACATTCGTGTTAACAATTAAGTATTAATTATCACAAATGTAGGTCAGCAAAGCTCATAAACAAGTTCTGATAAACTTGTATAGCCTTTTTTGTGTTTGAAGGAGACATGGCTACTTATGAAACAGCGGCGGGGAAAGGTAAAGCAGATGGGGGGGGGGGGCAAGTAGGCTGGGTTCAAATTTACTTTTTCACGTTGTACTAAGGTGCCTTTGATCATTGTGTGGAAAGGGGTGTTTCGTGAGTGGTCACGGGAAAAAATGAGATTTGGCAAATCTTGGGGGGCATGCCCCCTCTGCCCCCTGTTCTCCCGTCCCTGTGGAAGACAGGAGGAAACGCTCAGCGGATTAGGGGGAGGAGGGTTGAAGTGAGATTTCGATCTACCCAGCAGGAACGTGAACATTGCTTAGTTGAATTAAGAATCCATTTTAATATTCCCGTGGATGTCGAACAGGCAAGTTTATAGTCTTATTCCTACTAGAGACTTGAGTCAATTTCTTTGAATTCCAAATTTTTTTTATTGTGAAAAAAATAATTCGAGGTGGAAATTCTCTCAAGTGTTTGCCACAAATTGGGTGGTAAAATTAAGTCTTACAGATGGAGTATAGTAAAGAAAATTATCATATACTCGATTATTTGAATTGTGGTTGAAAGGTACATTATAGTTCATCATTTGTATAATCGGGGGGGGGGGGTGCTGTACTAGGTCGCTTTAGACTATTAACAGAAATGGCAAAATGGGTGCCCATCCAACTGTGTGTCGTAGTCGCCCTTGCACTTCCAGTCACTTTGTGTCCGTAGCCTGTTAAGTAATTTTCTATTTTTAGGTTAACTGACAAGGTTCCTCTTCATATTTTAGAAAAGTACGTTATCTACAAAGGCGTGGGCTGTAACAGAAAAAATTGTTACTATGGAACGGAGATGAACCTTTCAAAGGTCTGTTTATAGAACACGGCTTGTTTGATTAAGAGACGTTAGGCCTGCCAACTGGTGAATAACAAAAATATACACTAAACCTCGATTGATCATCAAGTCGTTGGGACATGAATTGAAAGGGCAATTTATCATCTGTTTTATTTCTAGAAAATGTAGCAGCTATTTTAAAATGATGTTGTTACAGTAACTTGTGTATGTAAAATGCATTTGAGGCGAAAGACTGTAGGTCAGCGTTGGTGTTATGGAGGAACCACCAGAGGATGTACGTCGCAAAGACACCGTGTCCTCCAACTTAGATACACTTCGAAGAGAGCTGTATCATACATGGAGTAATAGATGGCAGTCTTTGGTCAACTTATGGCTATCTACGGCCATCAACGCAGCTGTTGGTGATGTCATCTCATTGTCACAGAATCTTCGCCACAGCACCTTCGCCACCGACGTCACGAACGTGAAGTGCTGTTATGAAGGCGAACAACATAGTTGGATCTTTCTTGGTTTTTTTACAAAGTTCAAGTTTATATGGAGTCAATCCTTACCTTTCTTACTTTCGGTTTAACGGCTCTGATATCCAAACTCAGCCACATACTTTTCACATTGAAGACTTAAAATCTACTCGAAGACAATTCGAAGCATATCATTTTAGTTTCTGCTCCATCTTTTGTAGCTGATTTTCTCGTAAATCATAATGATATATATATGTTAAATGTATTTTTGAGTACAATACTTGTATTGGACCCAATATTATTTCGGATGATCTCGACTGTTTATCGTTCTGCTCTTTTAAGTTTGAACTTTGTCTACGATGGTTTCTTATTACCAAGCACTAGCCGATTCATACATTCAACGATTCAACAATTCTTAGTCGGTTCTTTCACTTTAATTGTTTCGGTTCGTTTCCTTTGAGAATGTAATGTGAGGTACAACGAAACTTCAGCGTTTACATACATTGAGCAGTTTTCTATTATTATTTTCCAACTTATAGCTATTTTCAAGATAACTAATAATATCAACTTTACGTTTTTCACCTGGTGAGATTATCTTCAGTTACTAGCCAAAGAAATGAAATAGTTTCCGTAAATGTTCATCATCTATCTTTCATACAACATCTATCGCTAGCAAATATTATTAACAATGTATCTATGTTGGGTGCAATTTCTGTCTTTACATACAGACAACAATTATTATTATATATACAGTTATAGACACAAAGATGTAATCTAATAAAACTATGTAGGAACAGTATTCAAATTTGTTGATATCCTTACACATGGGCTTTTCTCCTAATCTTAAAACTATCAAGGTTACTTAAAAGGGGAGATAACAGATTTGGCTTTTT
Source organism: Carybdea cf. marsupialis auct. non (Linnaeus, 1758) (assembly GCA_010016065.2). Classification (NCBI taxonomy): domain Eukaryota; kingdom Metazoa; phylum Cnidaria; class Cubozoa; order Carybdeida; family Carybdeidae; genus Carybdea; species Carybdea cf. marsupialis auct. non (Linnaeus, 1758). The sequence continues at coordinate 2,755 of JAAAKL020006451.1, read as the reverse complement.
GTGGGTCGCATTACATCTCTGTCGATGAGCTAGGTAAGAGATCTAAATCACGACGATGGATTTACAAGACTGTTCATTCTTAAACAAACATGAAGTTCTTCTCACAGATAAAAGAACCCAAGCCTATGTTGCAGGATGTCAAATTGCGCACAAACAGTAACTATCATTACAGGCGCCCAATAATCATAAAATGCCGAAGAATACCGCACACGTGCATTCAAATGCGCCCTTTACAGCCATCTACTAAATGTGTTGATAGAGGAGAGAATTTGAAAGTAAATCAGAGAAGGCGGAAAATGTTAGGCCATGGGCGTGGGTGGATTTCAATCCACACGGATCCAGCTTGTTAATGAATGTTTCTCACCAACCGTACGAATTAAAATCAAAATCAAATGACCAGTGATAAATTCTACGAATATCAATACAGTATTACGATAATAAGCGTACGGGACGGTGGAGTACGGGTGGTGGTGGTGGTGGTGCAATGTCCCCTTCACGTCTAGAAAGTCAATATTCGTGCAAATAAGACTGCCCATATATCGGCAAAACTGGATGACAAGCGTCCGAAATACAAGTTTTTAGCAATTATAATAAAGAATAATCTAACTTGAAAGAGCAAACTGCAAAAGTACCGGAATATTTTACATCTAACAGCTTGCGCAGAATATTTTATGCGTCCATAAGAAGAGATGGACCTTTACGCTTATTGTTAACAAAACACCATATAGCAAAGTATCTGCTAATAACATCCCTTCTTATTAAAATGGAAGCTTCCTTTATTCAATTCCAGGGGTATGTAAGGTGAATAGACACTTCCCGAATTCTTTGCACCTCGTACTCATATGTATTGAAATCGAGGCTTACCATGACACTGAATCTAACTTTGTTTTGATCAAACAATAATAATGGCTGAGGATTTTGATCGCGAGTCTGTTGCTAATGCAGAAATCGCAAAAGATATTCCGTGGAGCAAGTGCTTAAAGTATTTACCTTCGTTTACGATAAGAGAAATTGAAAAACATCGGCTGATAAGTGGAAAAAAGGGGAGAGCAATATCGAAAACACTAGAACGGGGCAGAAAGTTTAAGGAGGAGCGGTATCTTTCTTCCGATCATATTTACACAAGATATGACAAATGTAAGTTTATTGTCAAAGCAAAATGTCGGGCCAGTATGAAAAAAGTACTTCGAGACATATCAGTGTCTATAAACAGAATGACAGGAGTAGTTGAAGCGGCTAAATGTTCGTGCCCAGCAGGGGCGAGTGGTTATTGTAATCACATCATGGCACTGCTGTTCGAGTTAGCTGATTACTCTCTAAGGCAACTGAAATCTGTTCCAGAAGAGCCGGCTTGCACTACTCAACAAAGAAAATGGGGAATACCAGGAACAATTGATGCATTTAAGGAACCAGTCATGTCGACTACAATTCAAAAATCGACAAACAAACGGGGGTTAAAATGTACCATATATGATGCTAGGAAAGACATCGACAGTGAAACCTTTATATCCAGGTCGATTGCCATGCAAAAAGAGCTGTATCAAATTGACAAACGGATCGGATTTGCCCATTGTATTCCACCAGTAGAAACGCATCGAGTTACTGACACTAAATTTGGCAGTTTCATCACGGGATCCCCCCTATCCTACCAATTGCAAGTTCTTGACAATAACTTTAAAATGCTTACAAATATCGTTGAGATTTTCTCTTCAAAACCTGATTTCTCCTCTACTATAAATATCTATGAAATTACTCTGCCTTATAAATTTATTGATATGCAGTCTTACTCTGAAATCATACCATCATGGGATTCATGTACTGTTCCTGAAAGTAAATATTTGAAGTCACTTATTGTTACACAGGAAGAGGCACATGAACATGAGCATTCAACAATTGAACAGAGTCAATGTCCAAAGTGGTTAGAGCTACGAAAAGGTCGAGTAACATCAAGTGTAGCTCACAAGATTCTCATTAGAAAGAGAGACTTTGGGGGTCGGCGAGTCCATTACATGAGAAACGCAAATGTATTTTAGGGAATGTTGAGTGGGATTTCGAACTAAACTAAAAGACACTAGCTATATGCATCTAAATTACCCCAGGGACGACTAAGACTATTAAATAAAGACTCTCAGGGATTATGGAGGGCAATGTTGACCCAAATCAAAAGACACCTTGTGCATCCAGGCTGCCAAAGGATCGTATATGCAATATCTGAAGAACGGCTTTGGGTATTAAGTTTGAACTTCTAAGAAATACTGAGTGGGATGTAAAACTGAATCTTAAAGATATTTTGTGGATTCAGGTTGTCAAAATGACCGTAATATGAAAAAAATATTCGTAATATTAACCAACAATACAAATTTGGAAATAAGAAATGAACAGAAATCAATAAAAAAAAAAACTTTCCAAAAATTAAGTTCTCCAAAGATAAGTAAAGGGCCATATGAATAATTCAATCTTCTTGTTCAAACGACCAGGAATTATTATCGATAAATAAATATCCTGTGAATTATCAATGAATAAATCAAACCAAAAAAGAGTTAAGGTCTAGAATAGCAGCTGTTAGGAGAACTGTAGGAGAGCTGTTAAGAAGAACTGTAGAAGAATTATGTTAAGAAGAACTGTAGGAGAACTGAAGGAGAAAAGGAGACATGCTGGAAGAAAAAGAGCGGTGCTCTTAGATCGCTAATTATGTATTCATTTTATGGTTTAGTTTGTGTTTTTGACAATTTTTCCCCAGCTCTCCCCTCCCCTT